>PVJO010021044.1:0-30844 GCA_004026905.1 Hystrix cristata | reverse complement strand
AAATACCTTTAGCAGTTGGGTAGCGGTGTCAGATATTGCATTCCTACACCAGCAGATCGGTAGGTCCTTCTGCCTTTATATTCTCCCCATCCTAATCTACAGGAATCCTTTAGTTTGCTTAGTGCCTTGCAGAATAAGACAGTCCTCATTAATGCTTACCCATGAGGTAAACAAAGGAAAGCTCAGAGAGGTAGAGTGGTTTGCTCAGCATAGCACAGCTAATGAAAGGCAGCACTCTTTTGCAGATTTAGTCTCTGTTATGGTTTGTGTCTAGATGTCCCCCTAAAGCCTCATGTGGTAAGAGATAGTTGGATCTAGAGTGTGTGATTACTAAATTAATCCATTGATCGGTTTGGCATTGTTCTGCTGGGATCAAGGATGTGAGACTGAGATTGGGGGTGGGAGTGCAAGCTGCCCTGGAGACAGGTAGCCTAGATAAAAGATACAGGAAGAGGCTAATTAGCTGCTTGTTTGCATTGCTTATTTGCATACATTCCTTGCATTTCCTCACTTTACTTTGCTGCCGGTCGGTCAGTTGGCTGCCGGGCCCGCCCTGCCTCTGCCACGCCGCCCTGCCTCAGACCCAGCAGACTACAGACTGAAACCTCTGCAGACTGTGAGCTAATAAACCTTTCTACCCCTAACTTTGGGTGTCGGGTATTCTGTCCCAACAACGAGAGAAAAGTAACTAAAACAGTCTTTTTGGCCAAAATCAGTGCATTCCTCTCTGCCCAGTGCTGTTCTTGAGACTGGAGACCTGGTTTTATATTTCCTATAAAGATCTTCAGGGGTTGGCCTCTATCAGTGCCAGCCAGTCGAGTTATTTCCAAGAGAGAACACAGAGCCACCCTTGTTCAGTTGCCTCCATGGCCAAGAGTCCTCTGTGCTTTAGTGCAGCCTGCTCGTGCTTGGAAGGCAGCAACCTGGCCCAAGCCTGTGCACGGTGGGTGAGGGCTGACCAGGTGGCAAGCCACTGTTCCACACTCCAGCGAGGAAGGGAGAAAAGCAGGAAGAATTAGGCTTGTTTAAGTGCAGCTCAAACTGGTAAGGAATAAAAGCAACTCCTTGCTCATTGCAACAGAGTGGAATTGAGACTTCATGAAAAGAAGGATTTCTTCTCTGTGAGAGTTGTGAGACATTAGAACAGATTCCTGCAGAGGTTGTAGAAACTGCTCCCCTGGAGGTCTTTAAGAGCTGGAGAGCCACTGGCTTTCACAGGATGTGGGTATGTCGGCTTGAGGCCCGAGCATGGAGTGGGAGCTCTGGCAGCTGGAGGAGGGCTTGGCGTGCAGCATGCCTGACCGGATACCCCGGGGGAACAGGTCATCAAAGGTGGGGTGAGTGGTGTGTGTGTGCTGGGCTGGGGAGGAGAGAGCAGGCCCCCGTGTGGTGGGTCAGAGGGTCAGACGGTAAGAGCCGTCCAGCAGCAGCTGAGCTCCTGGCAGAGAGCCCCAGGGCTTTGTGCTGCACGATGTGTGCATGGCCCCCCACGGGCCGGTGTGTCAGGCAAGCCAATGTAGAGGGAAGGAGCACATTCCAGGCCCTCGGGTCAATTGAACGCAGGTGGACAAAAGCCAAGCTTTTTCTCTGAGCAAAGCAGGGTGCAGATGCTGGCCCATCACAATATACACCACGAGTAATTAAACCTGTGCAGTGGTCTAGCACAATGCTCCTTAAAAAGGGATGTTTGGGAGTATCCTGGAGACAAAATACTCCAGATAAAAGTGCCATGTCTTCCTGGAGTATCCGTTTTTACTAGATGTGCTATGGACAGGAGGCAAGAGGAGTAATAGGTAATTTAACTAGTAAGAACTAAAAAATAGAAAATCTTTTAAATAAATTTCTATATATCATGAATGCAAAACCATGCAAGAATAACATAGACAAAGAATGATCCTTGGGAAGGCCTTTCGGGCTTCTTGTTGGGTGAATCCCCACCCCGGGTCCAGGGTACATGAGAACCCTTTCTGCTGCACTAGCACACTTTGTTTATGTGCTGCTGAAGTGAGTACCTGCATCTAGAGCACTTTGGTAGGAGAGTTTTAACTTTAGTATGTGCAAAACATTGTCTCAGGCAGCCTCTCATTGGGATAGTCAACAAGCATCTAAGCACTTTGTGCGTGCCATGTATTATGTCCTTTAAAACAAAGATGTGAGTATGTATATTTTCACATAAAGGACATCAGGAAACAGGCTTAAAAGGATCCAGTGTTCTTATGTGACAAAACAGGGTCAGGAATGTGGGGCTTTTTTTTTCTTCGCACAACCTGCCCCTTCCATAGCACTGTCTGCCCTTCCCTGTGTTTTTGTGATTCCTCCTGCACCTATCCCTTCCATTAAGCAATTATCCAGCACATACTGCCGCGTGCTGCCCTCCCAAGAGCTTTCCAGGCAGGAGGGACAGGTTGCAGGCAAATGGGAAACCAGGGATGCCAGCTGGCGCCTGTGCCTTTTCCCTTTCTGCCTGTGACCATGACATGGTCTGTTCACGTTCACAGGTAAGGACATTAGCCCAGAGTAGCCAGCGTCCCCAGGTCACAGGCAGAGCATCCGGCTCTGAGGTCAGTGGCCGAGTTCTGGCTCAGCGCATAGCCCAGGGTCATCTGGGATGTGACCAGCCCACCCTGTGACCCAGGATGGATTGCCTAGCAACAAGCATTTGTCCAGGTCTTGTTAGGTGTGGGCTTGTTAGGCCAGCGAGGAAACAAAGATAAATAGGACCTCCTCTGCCTTCAAGGAGCTTACAGCACAACAGTGAATTGATGCCTCGCCTGTGCTGAAAGAGATATCGGCTGGCTATTGGCCAGAGAGATGTGTCACCAGTGATGCCCCTCCTGCAGCCTGTGACCTCCCACCACATGGCACTGTGTGCAGGAGACATGTCCCTCTCACTACCGGTTCATCTCCATGTGGAACTCTCTTTCTCTCGCTGCTCATCCTCGCCCTCTGTCAAACATTCATTTTCTGGGGTCATCTTGACCAAGTCCACCACAGCCACCAGAGAATCTGCTGAGGTGCTGCTTAAAGATGATGACATCACACAGAGGCTGCATTCATGCGCTGGGCACTGTGCAAGTGCTTCGCTGCTTTAATCTGCCCAGTGAGCCTATAGTTCTGTTGTCGTGCCCATTTCATAGATGGAAAGCTGAGGGTAAGGAACTAGCAAGTGGGGAGTAGAGCTGGGCCTGTCACTCTAGACAGCCTTTAGCCGTTGCGCATGCAGTAGTTCACGTGGGCCTCACGACAGCATCGTGGTACAGGAAGGGAGGGAAGTCGAGACCCAGAAGGATCAAATGCATTGCCAAGCTCAAGTGGACTATAAATAAAGCAGACATTAAAACCCAGATCCGACTCTTAGCTGGTGCTTGTTCTATTATAGTTTGTTGCTGAAGTCAGAAAACGGTCCTTGTGTGAGTCCAGTAACCCTGTACCAACCTGGTTTTTAGAGGTTTGGGTCTTTGCACTCTCTTCCACAGTGAAAACATAGACAAAATGGTTTTGAGCAGGCTAAACGTGAAAAGCTTGAAAGACTGCCACCTGGCGGCTTTCTCAATGGTGGCGGTGAAAATTGGGCTGGGGCTGTGGCCGAGGGCTTTAGGAATTAATTCTATAGTAGCAGAAGGTGGTCTCACTGATGACTGATTGTCCCAGGCGCTCTGCTAAGCACTTTAAATGGCTCCTCTCATTTATTCCTCACATTAAACATGTGACGTTGTTGCTATTATTATCATCCCCATTTCAGAGATGAGGAAGATGAGCTTCAGAGGTTCAAGGTCAAGGTCAAGGCCATTCTACCAGTCCTGAAGCTGGGATTCAAATCCAGGCTTCCCTGATTCCAGGTCTGTCTTCTTCCTAGCCACTCCTTATCCCCAGGTCTTACACCATCAGTCCACTGCCCACTTCTCCTATCTTATTCCACAGCTGCAGCCCCTTGGACCTTCTCACCCTTCTCTGAGTTCACACTTCTGCAGGACCTTTGTACTTGCTGTGCCCTCGGTCTGCAGTGTTTGCTCAGATTTACTCATCGCTGCGACTTGTCACATAGTCTCAACTCATACAGGTCACCTTCTCAAAGAGATGGTTCCAACCATCTATTCAAATTACCCCTGCTCAAAACCAGTTCCTTACTATCCCTTCAACTAACCACACATCCTCCTCAGGGCTTAGCATTTTTTGAAATTATTTATTTGGGGCAAGACTGCCACATCCTAGTGCCTAGTATGGTGCTTGCGTAGTAGTGGCTTCAGTGATTTCCTGGGTGAATGCTGGAAGGAAGGTGGCACGGGATGAAGGGACTCACCATGGGTCTTTATCCATCTGCCTCAGCGCCTCCTCCGACCCCGGGGTTTCTTGTATTCCTTGCTCCTTCCTCTTCAGACCCTTCTTCCATGCTATTTAGGACCAGAGGTGAACCGAGGCCAGAGCTAGGACTTGGTTCAGTCTGGTGGGTATACAGTAAAACATCAGATGCAGTAAAAAGGATGGCTCACGGCTCAGGTCCTCGGGATTTGAAATAGTTGAAGTGTCCAGGTTTTCTCGGTAGCGGTTGTTGTTAATTCTTGTAATTAGCTTGTATCTTATAGATATTGCTCCTGGTTGTTTAAAAGGGGGTTTAATTGGTCATTCAGGCCTGGAACCTATTCTCCTCTCCAACTTTATTACTTCCTCCACTATGTTCAGAACCTGGAAAGGTAGATTAGCATCTCAGGATTATAAACTGCCTATTCTCATTCACCCACACTTGGATGTGCTCCAGAAAGCAGATTCTGGCTTGTGGATTGGAATTTAGAATCCTGCACCTGTCAAGAGAAGCTCAGACCCAGGCACAATAACCTGTGATCTGCCAGGAGGAAGAGCAGACTGCAAATTCTTACAGAGATGAGCTCATAGCCAAGGACACGAGCGGCTGGGAAAGGAAATGCCATGGTGGCTAATGGTCATCAGAGTTCAGGTGATGCAATTTCAGAAAATGAGGAGAGCCACCATTGCAATTAAATAAAGGCAGAGAATTGAACCCTGAGCTGACAGCCGCAGCACAATTATCTGGGGCAGAGAGGTAGTGGGTACACATCAGGCAGGGAACAAGGCAACCTGGCCTTATACTGTCTCATGGTGTGGCCTTCCTTATGCTGGAAAAATTAAGGGCTGAATGACTCTCCATGGCTCTGATATCCTAGGCCTTTCTCTGGGGATGGGTGGGGGAAAGTGCTGGAGGAAAGGAGGGTAATGTCCATTGAAGCGATCCTGCTCCACCTCAGGTCCTGAACTGGGCTCAGTGGCCTCCCACCAGGTCCCTCATATTCATCTAGTTTGTGGATGAGGGAAGGAGGTTACAAAGCAGGCCTGACGCTGCATGGCCGTGGTGGGTGGGGATGGAGGGCAGACCAGTGGGCTGTCTGCTTTAACACAAGCACCTGACGTCTCTCCACCCTCTGCTCTAGAACATCTCGACCCTCAAGGTTGCCCTCGCTCCCTACAGAGAATGATTCTGACCTGCACAACAATGGCGAAAGGGATGGAGCAGATTGCTTGGTTTACTCCAGCACTATTCTCTGGCTCTTTGATTAGGCAGCTGAGGGGGAAAGCTGACCTTGATGTACGTAATGGGCAGCAGACCTTGCGTCACAGGCCGACCCTGCAGGACAGAGCAGCTCTAATCACAGCATCCAGTGTCCACTGAGGGCAATGTATGTGCTGAGACTAACAACAGCTGTACCGGCAGCAGCAGCAACAGCACCAGCAGCAACAATGGCAACAACAGCAGCAGCAACAACAGCAGCAACAGTAGCAGCAGCACCCACCAGTGGCCTTTGTGGGGGCTCACTGAGCACCGGGAAGGGTGATGTACTTACAAGTGTGCTACCTACAGGAGACCAAGATGACACTCCCTATTTTCCAGTTGAGGATATTGGGAATCCATCTCTGAGAGGGGAAGGAGTACCCCAGGCCAAACTGACAGGATTGACATGTTTCGCTCCCGTGTGGTGAGATGTTAAGTCACTGTGTGAACCAAGGAGCCGTATTTTCTCAATGAAAGATTGAGGCACACGGTCTGATGTATTGGCTGGTGATGGGGCAGGATCTTTGAACAATACAGGAGCAGTTGCTATCTGTAGTTCTCAGTATAGTTACCTACTTCTTGGTGCCTCCTACTTCAATGCTCTGTAATCTACTCTCTGCCTTCTCAGAGCCCTCTCACAAAGGCTGTCACTCTGACTTTCCTATTCCAAGAGTACTCCATGATCCAAAATTATGATTTCTAATCTTCAATTGAACTGACATTTTCAGGCTAAACAATCCTTTTTCCATTTATTTAGGGGAACTAATAGCAAATTGGCATAATTCATACTAAGGTGTGAATGACTGACAGGCTGCCTGGTAGTGGCAGTGTCTGTCTTTTTAAAGAGATGAAAATTTACCCACTAGATCAGTCTCTCTCAAAGGATCTGAACTGTCTGGCATTCCAGACTGTATTGGGGCAGAATCATGAAGCCTTTTTCCAAAGGGAGATGCTTCACCTCCTCCCTCTGGTCTCTAAATAGAGTGCGGTGGCACACGGAGAGCCCCTGGAAAACCCTACACCACCTACCTATCCTGTTTGCATTATCTCACCTTTCAAACCCCCTCTTCAATGAGAAACCATTTTAATAAGGCTGTAATTTCGTTACAGAATTTTGTAATTAAATATCCTTAAAAGAAATGAGGTTGCAGGTCCCTATCTCCCAATTTATCATAGACTTAATGCCCCAAGTTACACAGTGTTTAATTAAGAATGTTTCCCTGTTGCAACTTCACGCAGCTTCCTGGCCATAGAGATAGGAAGTGCTCTGAATTTATCATGAAGGGTGCTCTCTCTTCTTGGGATGTTGTCCCGTTTACCAATATACAAAATAAACGGTAGCTTCTTCATCATAAATAACAGGCTCTCCCTTGCCCCTGCCCTCATCCCGATCCTATGGGATTCTCTCACCCTCAGAGGTACTGTAAATCCCACGCCAGCTCTCCGAGAGCGTAACAATTCAGAAGTGGCTTCTTCATTTAAGAGCCAACGTGCCCCCCCTGCTGGTTGAGGGCAGCCAGTACATCAATGTACAGCAAAACTGCAGCCCAGTCTTCGGATTCCCTCCAAACCACAGGAGGAGCACCTGCTATGTGCCAGGGGATATAAAGAAAAGAAGGACCTGCGCCTTGTCCTCAGAGAGCTGAGAGTCTGGTAGGAGAGACCAAATATGCATATGTATTGTGCATAACGTACAACACAAGGGGTTGACATCTACTAAATTAATTGTGAGCTTGCAAAGAATGGAAAATTACTCCTGCCCGCAGAGCTACAGGAGGTTCCATGGTGAGATTAGCATTTGAGCCACATCCTGAAAAAGCAGTTGGATTTTGGAAAGTAAAGAGGGAGAAAAAGGCCCGTGTAAGGATCGTTCTAGGACAGTGTTGGTGAATCTACAGCATGCGTGTCACAGCCAGCTGTTATCATTGAAAGCTCTAAAAGGTTCACCACCATAGTTCTAGGACAAATATTAAGGGTTAGAGGCCTGGGGAATCACTCACGTATTTTGATCTCCTCCTTTTACAAATGAGAAAAAGGAGATTTGAGAGGGCTGACAACCCAGGTGTATGTACTAGAACACAGACTGGAACCCATATCTTCTCCCTCCATTGCTTGGTGCAACCAGAATTCCAGGTTTGAGGAAGGAGGGGAAGGGCAGTGGGTGGGCAAGTATGGATATGCCAGGGAAATGGAGAAGGGAGTTTGTGTCGCTGCAAGAAATTCAATCCCACTTACTGAGGAAGTGAAATGGTCTGGTTAATTTAATTTCCTAATTAGATGGAAGTTCTGCAGAAGGGCTGCTTTGTGAGAAATGTTGACTTTTTAAAACTTCCTAAAATGTTTTATTCCAATTTCCTGCCTTAGCAAGTGAAGTGAAGGCAACCGTTCATTCAGTGATAATCCTGGATCTTGCAGTATCTCATAATATTTTAGATGTAGAGAACACACGGGCTTGTACATATAGATCCTTTGAAGAATCTTTTAAATCTTCAATAGTAATAAATTTGCTTGCCATTTATTTCTTTATCATTAACTACAGCATTTAGATTTGTTCACCAGTGTGAGATAGTTGAATAAAGAAAAAAATCCGCTCAAACGAGAGTCCTGGCTCTCTTTGCCCTGGTATTGAAGTTTTGCTGAGTTATTTAGGATGGCCTCTCCTAAGCCCCCAGCACAGCTTTGGCTTCCATCTTTGCAGTACTGTGCTGGGCAGTACGGATTCAGCAAGGGGCCTTGCAGAGTCTCGGGCTTGCTCTGGAAAGAGGTAGACAGGGCATTTCCCTGATGATAGTGTCTGGGCCACTGGGAGCCTTCCCAGATACACTCTGAACAAGTGTACTCTAGATACACTCTGGGTGTGGAAGCCAGCCCCCCAGATGGCCCCGTGGTGTCCAACTTTGATACTCAGTCCCTGTGTAGTTCCCTCCAACGTTATACGGGGAGTGGTCTGAATAATCATGACAATGCAACATAGGCGGTAACATGTTAATTCCTGGGTTAGGTTATAAAGGTTGCAGTTTTCATATTCATGACTCCAGCTGTCGTGTTATGAACATCACCCTGGAGAGCTTCAAACGATAAGGAACTCAGGCCACAGTCCAGCGGCCACATGAGCGAGCCTGGAGGCAGACCTGCCAGCCCCAGCCCAGCCTTCGGATGACCACAGTGACATCCCGACTGCCTGCTTTGTGAGAGACTCTGAGTGGGGCTATCCAGCTCAGCCTGCCTAGAGTCCTGACCCTCAGAAGCTGGGGGAGATTACAGAAATCTGTTGCTTGAAATGAATAAATTTAGACTGATTCGGTATGCAACGATAGATAACTAATATACTTAGAGAACTGCCAGGTTCAGCCTTCCTCCCCACTCTCGGCATCTCATCAGCTTCCCCATTTACTACAATTTCATTCAACAAATATTTGTAGAGTTCCTGCCGTGTGTCAGGCACTGCATTAGGACCTGGGCTTTGAGCACATTTGAGACTCTGGTCAAAAGTTCTCACCTGAATAACACATATTTATTAAAGTAGATAGGTGTTGAATTGTGCAATGAATGACTCAAGAAACATGTTAGTCCTGGCTCTGCCACTAGTATCCTGGGTCTCGTTTGTCATTTTCTATAAATAAAGCTTCTAGGCCAGTGTGCAGTACAAAGACTCAGATTAAGACATAGAGTCTTAGATTTTTTGGAACTGTAAAGGGTCTTGGCAGGCAACTGATGTGAAATTTTAGAGCAAAAGTGATCCTTTTGAAAATCAGATGAGATCTGTGGGCCCCTTCACTTACATATACAGAACACTTTGCAGTCAGTTGTGGAGGCTGGCTAGAAGGTTGACAGCCCATCAGTGGGATTCCTAGGAATGCATGGGCCCAGAACACCTCATCTGGTCCAACCTCCTATTACTTTAGGTGAGAAAATAAGAGCCAGAGTAGGGAAGTAATGCCCTATATCTCATAGCCAGTTGGCAGCAAAGCCCATGCTCAAATATCTCCTGAGATCTGGTCCTGTGCCTTCCCCTGCAGGGCTCTGGCTTGCGGGAAACCCAAAGATCCCGAGGAAATCAGCCTTGGCTCCTGAAACACTGAGCTTCAGGAAGTCCCAGGCTGATACTTATTTTCTGTTAATATCTCTCAGGGACAGACGGAGTGGCTCAGACAACCAAGTCTGTCTGCAATACTAGCCTGACAGGCACCATTGGATGTTCAGTAAATGGGACAATAAGAAAGTGCCAAACACGGGCCTCACAGAGCCAGGGAGTGCGCGGGCTGGAGGAAAGTGGAGGGAAGTCTGGGGGTGTGCCTGGGTGCTCTGCGGTGGCGCCCCAAGAACAGTTATCTGACGTATATCCACTGGCTGGTCTTAGGAGCTCAGAGGAGGACTGGGCACATTTCAACAGGGCTCGGTCCCTTACTCTCAAGTCAAGAACCATCTTTGCACTGTTGAAGAGCAGAGGCTTTGGTGCCAGCCTGCTTGGGTTCAGCATCACCTGCTACTTCCTGGCGGTGCCATCTTGGATCACTAACTCACCTCTCCTCCTGACCTGTAAAATGCGGACCATGAAGGCCTTCACATCCCAGACTTTTTGTGAGGATTAAATGGGTTTATTTTTTGCAAAGTGCTAAGAACAGAACCTGACATGTAAGTGCTCTATAAATGTATAATAATTAAGAGCAAATAAGCCATACTTATTCAGGCTTGAGTCTTTACACCTAAAAATTGTTAGATTTGAAAAGTCAACTTTACTGAAAAATAAATTAATGCAATAACATGTACCTACTGTAAGTGTATATTTAAATGGATGCTGCCACCATAATCAGGATATAGAATGTGGCAAGGAGACTTGCCACAAAGCTTCTTTGCCCTTCTCCCAGTCAACCCCCTTTGTTACCAGCCCCAGGTGACCCTGATCTTCGCCACCAATTGTTATGGTGGTAGATCTCCATCAGTTAGCAGTGGCGGAGCTGCCAAATACATGCACATCTCCCACTATACACATGCATTTGCTTCTGTTTTATATATGGGCTGCAGTCAGTCTGTGTCATGTATACTAGTAAAGCTTAATTTCTGTTTTAGATAAAAAGTCAATGCAAGAAACTTAAGCAAAGAGACGAATCGCAAACAGTTGTTGAATCTGGGTAAAGAGGCTATGAAAGGTTTTTGTATAGTTCTTAAAAGTTTTCTCTAAGTTTTACATCGTGTCAAGATCAAAACTTACGCTAAATAAATATAAGCAGCAGTAGAGAGGGGTGCTGCTGAGCACTTTGAATACTAGCCTTTCTCAGAGTGCCCTGGAGAGTCTGTGGACCCTGCCAAAGCCCAAGCCTCACCACAGCACACGGCAGGCGGGCCACACTCCCCTGGGACCACAGGCCTCAGCAGGAGAGAGTCTTGTCCTGCCGGCTGAGTCCACGCTGGCCTTCAGTGTGAAGTGGGCCTGGCTTTGGGTTGGCTGGCAAAGAGTTGGCTCCAGCTCGTGAGGCAGATGTGTTTGTGAAAACACTTTGTATTCATAAGCACTGTGTATGGGGAAGAGCTTAAGGCATCCCACATCCTTTGGGAATGAGATTGCTTAAAAGCGAACAAGTATATAAATATACTGTAAAGCATTAGCTCGTTATTAGACTCTATCTACTACTCCCCAGGGTGACCAACCATCCTAATTTGCCTAGAACTATCCTGATTTTAGCACCAACAACCCTGCATCTTGGGAAAGCCCTCTATTCTGGGCAAACTGGGATGGCTGGTCATCCTAGATCCTATTACTAGTATTTGATTGCTACAACCACTTCAGTTACCATGGTATTTATCCACTTGGGTTACCATAACAAAATATCACTGGGTGGCTGAAACAACAGAAATTAATTTTCTCGTAGGTCTCAAGATCAAGTTTCTGTCCCATTTGGCTCCTAGTGAAGGATCTCTTCCTGGCTTATCAATGGCCACTTTGTCACTGTGTCCTCCCCAGAACACAGACCTCGCTGGCATCTCTTTCCCTTTTGAGGCAGATCAGGGTCCTACTTTTATGGCCTAATTTAATCTTAATTTCTTCTTAAAAAGTCTTAGGTCCAAATACAATCACATTGAAATCAGGGCTCTATTATAGTTTGGGTCCAAAATGTCTTCCAAAGGCCCACGTTAATGGCTTGGTCCCCAGGTGGGGGCTATTTGAAGGTGGCAGAAGCTTTTGAAAGGTGGGGCCTAGTGGGAGGTCTTTAAGTCACTGGAGATGCGGCCTCAAAAGGGATTTGAAACCCTGGTTTCTTCCCCTCTTCTTTTCACTTCTTAGCCACGAGGTGAAGTTTTTCTCAGCCACATACTGCACTGGGGGGCCAACTGATTATGAACTGGAACCTCTGAAACCGTGAACTAAAATGAGCCTTTTTCTTTTTAGAATTGATTATCTCAGGCATTTGTTACAGAAACAGAAAGTTGACTAACACAGGCTTCAGTGTATGAATTTTGAGGGAACACAAACATTCAGTCCCCAGCAACTACCTCTCCACTTTGACCACCACTATCATAAGCTTAACGGTGCAACCATCCCTTTGGCTCTTGACTTGGGCTATACCTGCCGCACTTGGGATGTCTCTCACCTGTACACATATCCCCTGTTCCTCTTCCCTTCCGTGACTTTCTCTCTTCCTTTGGTTGTCCCACTTCGCTGTTCCTTAGGCATGTTCTATGTCTTTGAAGATGCCTTCCCTTGGCTACTTGCCTTGGCCAAGGGAAAGTCAGGCTTTCTCAGAAACTAGATCTGTAAGCCCAGAAAAGGAATTCTCTAAACCCTGTCATACTTGTAGCGTATCCCCACCTGATTTCCTCCCATCCTCTCCTTCACTTGGCTTTGCCATGACAATGTCCAGCTCAGCAGCAGGCAGTCCACTGGCTCCATGGCCACGGTGGGGAGGTGAATGTTAATGAGACTCATGCTGCTAGTCCTCCCAGAGGTCACTGTCACCCTGAGTCGTGCCCCAGAGCCCCGTGCTGGCCTCTTCCTGTCGCCGGGACATCATTAGAAATGTTAATTATTAATTATCACTAAAAGCCCTTTTGCTGCATTACTGTTCCTGAGTGCTCTCCCTCTCTCTCTTTTCCTCCTGTCTTTCTGTAACTGGATCTTGGTTCCTGGGTCTCCTGGTTTTCTTTTAGCCCTTTTCCCCTGCTTACCTCTCACCTGCAGGTAGGGAGCTGGGGTGTCCTGGAGCAGCCGTGGAGAAGCACTTGGACATGTCCTTTTGCTGTGTCTTTCTGGCCAGAGCACCCATGTGCTTCTTTCAAAGCTTGGAGGAATCAAGGACAGAAATGGAAGAACCTGGGCAGCAATCAGGTCCTGCAGTTCTGGAGTATTTTTAGTGAACCTGAATAACTCCTATTCCTTTCACTCTCTTTGTATCTTCAGGTCAAGTGCTAAGACCTCTTTTTGTTGGCAAATACAGGGACCTCCTGAAAAGATGTAATTCAAAGACATCCTGGGGCTCAGAAAAATGTCCCTGCACCATGTTACATACCATACATCTACCCTTGAGGAGGTAGCTTGTTTCAGGGGAAAAGTTCTGGAAAAATCGGGGAACGACTCAAGCCTCATGGTTGTCAGTACTTTCTGTGAGATATTGGACCACCTTGTTTCATCTCAGGCCACATAATTCACTGAAAAGAACACAGTTTTGGAGTCAGAACACCTGGTTTGAATCTGCTGTGGAATAAACTGGCTGTGTGGCCTTAGATAGATTAGATGACCCCTCTGAAGCTCATCATTAAAACATGGCAATAATTTTCTTTCTCTGGAAATGCTGAGAAATTCACTGAGATCCAGATCTCTAGCTCTACGCCTGACACACTGTAAGTATTTAATAGATGTTCATGTCTCATCCATAAAGAAAGAGATGGAAACTCCTGCCCTTTCTATGGTGACAGAGATGAGGAGGTTGAATTTCTGAGAAATTGCTATGTAGCAGCCACTGTTCTAAATGTTCTAGGGGTTTGGGCTATAATTAGTGGTAAAGGGCTTGCCTAGCATATGCAAGGCCCTGTTTCATCCCCAACACCGAAATTAGAAAGATGAGGAAGAAAGTTAGGAAGGAAGGAAGGAAAGAAGGAAGGAAGAAGGGAAGGAAGGAAGGAAGGAAGGAAGGAAGGAGGAAACAGAGCAAAATATTTCATACACACTAACTCATTTAAGCATTAGGGCAACTTTACCAGAGTATAATTATTTATTTATTACTATGATTTAGTAATGATTATTAGAATTATTATTTATAAAGTAAGTGATTCAAATATGTAAAAGCTAAATAACTGGCTGGAGGTCATGTGGTAGTAAGAAGAAAAACTAGCAAGTTTCTAGGATAGTTTAGGGCCTATAAGTATGTCATCCAGTAATAAAGCCACTTGGCTAATAATGGTTATTGAGTCCTTGAGAGTGGCTAGTAAATTACACACCAGAATTTAAAGACAGTGTATAAGAAAGAGAGAATGTAAAATACATCATTAATAATTTTTATATTGGTTACATGTGAAAATCGTGTTTTTGGATATATATTGAATTAAATAATGTTATTAAAGTAAAAACATCACCCCTTTTTTTTTCTTTTGGTGCTGGGAAATCATACCAGGAAAGTTCTCTATTACTGAGGTACACCTCCAGCTCTCTTTGTCCTAAACATTTTTAGTACAGTGCATGCTTGGCATGAATAGGGCCTTTGGTTCACTCCTCAACACCAAAAACGAAATAAAAAAATTAAAATCAAAGGCATACAAGGCTCACATTGTATTTTCACTGGAGCACATAGCCTAGAGCCCTTGCTTTTAACCACCGATATATTGTTGCCAGCAGTGAAGATTTGCGGAAACTGAAATTCTAAGTTATGATAGGATAGTAAAGTCACTGCAGCTTCTAAATGCAGGTTCTCAGTGCACTGTCACTATCAGGACTCTCTTCCGAAGGTGAAGACGCCTCTGGAGAGTGATGTTCCAGGCCTTCTCCCGAGTAGTCCAGGAAAGGCCTTGGGAGACTGTCTTCCACCTTAAACATGGACCCACCTGCCTGCCCCTGCACTGGAAGTGGCAGTGAAAGTGAGGAGAGCTTGTTGAAGTGAACTTTGGCTTCTCGGTTCTGACCCAGGGTCAGTGAGGGCTCAAGTTCAGTACGGCGGACATACAGACAGAGGGTTAGGGTTAGGGTTACCTAACCCGCCACTTAGAGGCCCCGGCGGTGGGAGAGGGAGGCAGGCGCCTGGCTGGGGGCTGCTCTGGGGTCACAACCTCCTGCTCTGTGCGGGGCCTCTGCAGACCCTCAGGCGAGCACTTCCCACGACGGAGAGCTCAGGCCTCTGTCTGCTCCACTGTTGGATAGTTCTACTTTTGATAAAGCTTTTCTTTTTATTGAGCCTCCCTTTATAGGAGCTTAAATTCCATAAATAACTCCTAGTCATATTTTCCGGAACTGTGATTCTCAGAGTTGTAGAAAACATGGAAAGGAGCTCAGTGCCCCTAAGACCTGCCGAATCAACTATCCGACTACATCTCCCCCTCCCCCCGTCTCTCTCTCACAACACACACACACACACACACACACACACACACACCCCACTTGTGGGAAACAAACCAACAAGCAGCAGCTCTCAGTCTTGGTGTCGCAGTGCCCAACAGTAAGATCAGTTATAATATATGCTGCTAATAAGTTTTCCCAAAAATAAAGTGGCAAAATTTTCAAATTATGTGCCTCTTAAATTAACTCGTATGAACTCACGGTTATTCCTCTAGTGGTGTTGCTTGTGCTCACTTGCCTGCCTGGACACATTTCGGGCTGGAAGGAAAGGGTGTGGTGTTACAGCCACATGACGGGCACTGTGCACACCCCCGGCTCATCTTGTCTCTGCCCAGGGATGTCAGTAATCCAGGAGAGGGAAAGGTGGGTCAGTACTTACTATAATACTGGGGCTCGCTCCATGACCAGCAATGTGCTAGAAACTTCACGTGTATTCTCCTATTTAGCCCTTGGCCACTGGTCCTTGCAGAGAACCATTATTGGCTCCATTTTATAAATGAAGACACTGAAAAGAAAGGTCAGATAACTCGCTTGAGGTTACCCAGTCGGCAAACAAACTGTAACAGGGTATTGAGCAGGTAGGTACCTCTGTCTCTCTTGGTAAATCTAATACTATAGTTCCGTGACGAGTAGAGGTGGCTGCAGAGACCATGTGATCCTTGTCCAGGGACCTGGACAAGGGAATCCTGCCACCGCTCCCTGAGACGGACCTAGAGACACAGAATAGGGATAAGGAAAGGCCAAGGAATACAAGATTATTCTTGAGACTCTGGCTCATCCTCTGGGCAGGGCTCCAGGGAGCCACTCCGGAGCCCTGGAGAACAATGACTTCGGTAACAGCCTAGACCACAGCCGGCAAAGGGCCTGCTCTGCTGACTTTCTTGCCAATGTGTCTGCCCAGTTCTTGGCTTTTAACATTTCAACTCGAGGAAAAGTCATACCTGGCAGCAAGAAACACAAGAGACTAGGAGCATAGTTACGCTGTGTGGATTTATTTGTTCCCCATGCCAGCTTCCACCCCTGCTAGGATGCCAGATGAGGAAGTAAAAAGAGAGCTGTGACGTCTCCTTAGCCACCAGACTTGTGCAAGAGGCCAAGTCACTATGACTAATATGACTTTGAGTGTGGGGGAGGGAGATCTAAAATTGGGGCCTGTAATGAGAAGGTGTTGGGCACGTGGCCATTACCTGTCACATGGTCCCAGTAGATGAACACAGGTGGGAATGGCAGGCTGGCAGTGTCCATGTGGAGGTCTCCTTGAGCTCCCATATGATGACTATCACCTATTGGCAGCGACAGTCATAATCCCTTGAGTCGCCCCTTCTCCAGGACCAGTGTCCCAGCTCCCTCCAGCCTTCTTCATGTGCATGGCTTTTAGCTTCTCTACCATCTGGCTGCTGTTCTCAGGAGAGGCTTTAATTCCTGAGTGTCCTTCTTACTGTATCATGCCCATGGCGAGCATGGTGCTCCAGCCAGGACTGACCATTTCTGAGCACACTGAGGCCGCGTTTTAGTCTACACCAGAAATGCTTACATCTCTTAATGTAGCCAAGATGGTGTTCACTTTATGTATCATGTATCAACCACATAACACAATCGGACCAGACTGAGCTAGTGGCCAATTTACAGAATAACAAACAAATAGGTCATTTTCACATGGATTGCTGCCAAACCAGGTTACCCCATCCGGTACTTGTGCAATTAATTTTTAACCTAAATGCAGGACTTTGCATTTCTCTCCGTTCCATTCCATCATGCTGGTTTCAGCCCTGTGTTCCTTCCTGTTGAGGTCATTTCTTATTTCCATTCTGTCATCTGTAGTGGTAACTATGCTTCCCAGCTTTCGGTCTATTGAAAACTTGATTCAAGAACACCTTGTATGTCATCTTCTGAGTCACAGATAACAATGCCAATGAAGCAGTGCCAAGGACAGAGCTCTACGGCATGCCACTGGAGACCTCCTTTGGGTTGACACAGAAAAACTAATCAACATTCTTTGACTGTAGTTGCTCATCCAGCTATGACCCCACTTCCTATTTTCTGACCCAGTTCTCATTTCCCCATCATGTCCTCAAGGGCAACAGGCAAAGTACTTGTCAAACACCACAGTGAAATCAAGATACATTGGGTCTCTATCATTGTTTTGATCTTCTGCTTGAACAGATTGCTGCTGACATGTAATGGGCAAGATTGTTACCTCTTTGCAGGGTAGGAAAAAAAATGGGTGTACAAATGACTGAGAAGAAAAGGATTCACTGTGAAACTATAGAAAAGCCCATTTAAAGTTGAAGGATAAATACATAAACCTGTCCTTCTAGAAAGTATCATTTTACTCCCTCAACATTCATATTGTTTTCTTAAAAGTCTATTATGTATTACAATGATTGTATTTTTATCTCCCCATGAATTTTGAATTTTTTTCTTTTTCTTAAACCAGATTTATATTTCCTGTCATCAAAAGTTTTAAAACACTTATAGTTTAAGTCAGAGACTATTTGTTAATCATTGAATAAGAACATAGGAAAAGTACCCAGCCCTGAACTTGTACCAATGTAGGAGTTAAAAAGTATTAATTCTCTAGTTCACAGCCCTACATTCGGTAGGTACTTAATAAACTGTGAGTGGATGCACACATGCCTGAGTGACTGAGTGGGAGCGGATGTCTTGCATCTCCTTGGCATTCATGGGGGTATAGTATGGGCATTGGAATGATTACATCGGCAGACCTGGAACTCAAGTTCATAGTTGAGCTGAGTCTAATCAGTGCATATCTGACTCATATCAACCAAACCAGCTTCAGGAGAGACCAGTCATTAAACCAGAATGCAGTCCTCTCTGAGAACTACTGTCCGACCCCACCTCTCGGGTGGAGAGCACATTCCTGGCCAGAGGGTGTGAACCAAATCCACTTGACTGGGTGTGGAGGGAGGGACAGGCATCCCAGAGAGGGCAAGACCAAGAGCAGAAGGTGAGCCCAAAGAGCATGTGAAAAAGAGGTCAGGGGTGTGAAAGAAGTCAAGTTCAAAAGGTCATCGGGAGCAGGAGGTGAACACATGGGACTCAGATTGGGAGAAAAACCAAGCGTTCTGGAGCTATAAAAGTGTTAGAAAAATCAGAAGCAAAAATGGGCATGCCCTGAGAGGGTCCTGGACTTGACTGCTAGTATGCTGGGTGAGCCCAGAGCGTGCCGATACTGGGGCCAGCAACATGGGGCCTGGGGTGGTTTGGCCTGTGGAAGACCCATATCTGGGCTGGCTGTTAGGACAGTCAGTTGCATCTGCCTACATGTTTTCTCTCTTCCATACTGGAGAAATGCCAGTAAATTCACACTATCCAAATGCTATTTTTCAAACAAAATCTTTGCCTTTGTTAACCAAACAGCTGCCTGTTATTATAAAAATACTCCATATTCCAAACCAGGCTGGGCTTTGCACTAGGGCAGTCCTGGGTTCTAAACCCAGCTTTGTTTCTGGTAGCTGTGTAATCTTGGGTAGGTCCCTCAGATTTTCCAAGCCTTAGTGTCTCCATCTGTAAACTGGGAATAATAATAAAGTCTACCTTATGGTCCTGTTGGGAAGTTAAATTGAACCTATCTAAGATGCCTAGCAGGTAGTGGTAGTAAACTGTATCCATCATTGTTAACTGTGACTTTGGGCGAAAGTCACTTAACTCCTCTGAGTCTCATTTTCATGAACATAATAGCTATAAGACTTGTGAGGATATGGAATAGAATACATTTCGTAAAGTGTGAAGAAGTCAATAAAGGTAAAAAAATTATTACTCTCAGTTTGCTTAGATAGCTTAGGAAAGTCTCACTATTTTATATATCCATCAAGCCCAAAGAGGCACCCTGAATCAGAGACTAAAAAATGATCTTCTGTGTGTGCGCATGTGTGTATGTGTGTCTGTGTGTGTGACAGACATTACTTCAATACTGTTTGCAAATCGTAGCAAGTATCTTACACACAACATATCCTTTTGGTGAGAGAGTTGATAGCTTCATTTATATGTCCAAAGGGGCCCATATCCTCAAAATGTCAGGAAACATTGCCCTTGGGTAATGAAACTATAGGCAAACTATAGCTATCCAATATTGCTGCTCAATCTGGGTATGCACAGATCCTTTAGGGCGTGGAGAGATTACAGTTAGCACTGTGCCACAGCTGGGGCAAATCCAGATGTGGGCTCATTTTCGCTGGATCTTTCTCTAGCACCCAGACCTGTCAGACTCTGCTTGTTTCTGGAAGCTTTACACAGGAGCCTGAGCCAATGATTCATTTCCTCTAAGTAGCCCTGACCACTTGCAAAGACCTTTCATCCTTCACCTAGAGTAATTCCAGACAGGCCTGTGAACTCATTGAGCATTATGTCCCCCACTTTGTCAAATGTGAAGGACCCAGAGATTGTTCAGAACAGTGGCCAACAGAGTTTCTGAGCACAGCAGAATTAGTACCACGGCCAGTCAGGTTCTGAGGTGATGGACTAGAATGTGCCCGATATGTGGCTGATAGAATGAGCTGATTCAAGGGATCTGTTTGGCCACCAAAGAAACTTGGAAGAGAGGCAGAGGGTAGTTAGGGGGTCCCTTGTCAGATGGTGGGGTCCCATGGTGCCCAACTCACTCTCTCATAACCCCTTGAGAATGGAGAGGTTGGGTGTGGTCCAGCATCAGCGGTCCTTGTGAGATGCCGTGACCTCCCCACCTTCATATCATGCTGTGGCAACAACACAGGGGGTTATTCCAAACCTAAGGAGCCCCAGAAAGCAAGGTTAGTTCAGCTTGGCCCTAGGTACTGGGACAAGCCTGCCTTTTTGCCTTCTCACCCTTCCTTGGGTTTCAGTGGCCTTGCATCTCACAGTAACGGCCCGTTCTTAGATCTGAGTTTGGATGTTGAGCAGAGTAGATGGTTTCCTTTGGTATAAGGATTGAGTACAGTCTAGCTATAGGAATGCAAATTCAAAGTCCCAGCTAATCATGGCAGTTATTTGCAGTGACATTTATATAATGACGTAGTATGAACTTGCCAGCATTAAACACATTTAACTCTCCCCAAAACCTATCAAATAAATACTATTATAATCCCTTTCTAAGAGAGAAGAGAAATGAAGCATGAAGAGAAGCATATGACCTGCCCAAGGTCATGCAGTGAAAAAGTGGTGGTGCCAGGATTCAAACTCAATAAACACCTGTGGCAAGCCACTGTGACATTGCTCCCCGGGAGGAAAGCATCAGTTCACTGGCCCTGCCCACCTCAGTGTGCACACATCTGTATCAAGGTCTTGCTGGGAAGAAAGGTGCCTGTGTCAAGGCACAATGTGTGTATTCTTGTGTCAAATAGTGTATCTGGCCTCAGTTTCCTCATTTGTGAAGTGGAGACTGTTGATGCTCTCCTTTCTTAGAGAACTATCATATGGATGAAATAAAATAAACTCTTGGTATGAAGTCTTTATAAACATAGAGCACCTACTAAAAGGCATCACCTTTGTAACTACTTAGTAGCTTGTAAGTGTCTCTGCTGCCTGGGGAGAGGTGAAACCTGTGATTCTGGTAGGGCTGATGACTAGGGACCTTGCCACCCATTTCTCTCCAAGGCCGAGTCACCTCATCCTCAGTTTTCCTCCAGAGGAGTTAGAGGAGGCTAACTGGTCCTCCAGTCCAGAACGCGACCCAAATCCCGGGAGGAGAAGATACGCCAAGACTCTGACCTGTTTTGCCAACACATTTGCCCAGGTGCCCTGGCCAGCTCCCAACACTGCAATCAATCATGGCCAGCCCCTACCAGCCACTTGCACTTTATCACTTCTGTTCTCATTTTCCCTCCTCCCCATCCCGCTGCATAGCACCTGCATCTGTCATAAATAGGTGCTGTGCTGTATTACTAACAAGGCCAAACCCCAAATCTTGGGACATAGGGCATGGGACAAAGAAGTAAAGAAATAAGATGGTGGCCCACCTATGTCATGTTTCTAAGACTTTCCCTCCTGCCCAGCTCCCACTATTTGCAGTGACAGATTCAGCTGAGCATCTGCCTTTTTGGTCACCTAACGGCAACTGGAAGGAAGGCTCCAACATTCAAGAAAGTCCATTCTTTGCCCAGGCCTCTCATGCACACTGAGGTGGAGCGCTTCTGGAGGGAGAAATGGTGCCTAGCTGGTTGAGGTGTGAATGATGGGGAGGGAAGTAGTTCCGGTGAAGGAGGGGTGGGGAGAAGAGGTAGCTGATGGGGGGGCAGTGGCTCCAGGAGGCTGGCTCGCTCAGATCAGGGAAGGTCCCTGGGGCTTGCCAAGCTCCCAGTTTGCTGGGTGGGAGTCCGAGCTGTGGAAAGATGTGGGATATCCAAGCAGTGGGAAGAAGGACTGGTGAAGGCCTTTCTTTCTGGAAAGACAGATCTGGAAGTGAGACGGTCCTGCGTGAACAATCCATGAGCTCCACATTTTAGTGGTGGGCAAACTGAAGCTGGGATTGCATGAGGAGTGGCAGAGCTAAAATTTGAACTGGGTTTCGAGTCAGACCTGGACTCACTTTGAGTTCTGATGCTTATTAACTGTGTGACTATGAGCACCGTCCTTAATCCTCAGAGCCTGAACTTTCACCATCAGTGAGGTAGGGTGACAGGGCTGACCTTGGGGCTGCCCCAGGACTGACCAAGACAGTCAGGTGGTGCTCTATCCTTGTTCTTCCTACTGCAAACATCAACCTTCTAGGCACTGCAGCCTGACATGTGAGTGATCTAGAAGCTTGAAAGGTTAATAATTTAGGTCCTTTTGAGGATGGATTTTGGCGAGTGTCTGGGGAGCAGAACAGAAATGGGGAGCAGAGCAGAAATAGTGAATGGGATATACATGGGCCAGAGAAAGAAGAGAGAAATGTGGCCCTTCCTCCACCATTGCACTTAGTTCCCTCTGTTTCAGTGTCTCCTTCTCGATGTCTTGATGACTTTCCTTCCTGTGTCTCCTCCCATGACCACTTTTACTCAGCCATAAATAGAAGTACATTCATCATTACTTTCTGTTTTTAATGAATAATACACTATAGCCCCTGATCTGAATTTTAAGATCATTGTCTCTCTTTTCCTTTCTCTGTCAATTTATTCAATATTTATTCACTCAGTAAGTATTTATTGAGCATCTGTTATGTGCCCAAAACTAAGCCTGGAGTTGGGGATATAGCAGTAAACAAAGCAGCCCAAATTTCCTGTCCATGTGTACCTTCTCCTCCTGTGCTATAATTACTCATCTCCACCCTCAGTTCTCGGTGAATAGTCTTTATTTTTATCACTTTCTTCCTTGACTGGTGGTGCTGTGTGTGTGTGTGTGTGTGTGTGTGTGCGTGTGTTTGTGTGAGACAGAGAGAGAGAGAGACAGACAGACAGACAGATAATGGTCCTCCACACAGAATAATCCCCATCATGCCTAAACCCACTGTCTGGTATAGTCAACTTGGTTAACACTTAGAAGAAAGCAGAGGAACTGGCAAAGTCAACATTACTCCCCGGGCTCCAGATCCACCCTCCTGTTTTCCAGGACTTGAGGACATTGACTCAAGAGTGGTGACAACCGGCTGTCTACATGGGCTTCTCTGAAGAGCTGAAGAGGCCAGGGCTTTTTGTGTTCCATTGGTAGCAGAGAGCTGGGCATGTAATAGGATTTGCTCAATAGATGTGGGTGGAAGGGAGCTTCTTGGAATTGTCAGGGTGAGGGCAGGACCAGGTGGTGACTGGCTTTGATCTGGGACGCCTGGCCATGGCAGACTTTATCCTATAGCATCTGTGATCCTGAGCCTTCATATCAGGGGGCAGAGCGTGGCCCTTTACTCCTTTCTAGTTCTCTTCCCCTCAGCTGCTGGTTTACAAAGTCCTTGGGAGCATCTGTGAGTGAGGGAAGGCCCTGCTTAACCCAGAGATGCTGTTCTCCAAAGCAGACGGAACAGGGAGAGGTGGCTGGCTGGCGCTTGCACAGTAAGTGCCTATAATCTGCTCAGGGAGGTGAACCTGAGGCCTTATCCCTCTGAGCAAGACATTAAAGGCCAGAACTTGTGATTGCTGCTCGGCTGGGGATCTCTGCCATACACCAACAGGGAGCCCCAGAGCACAGCTGCCGCCTAGGAAGTCAGCGTGAGGGGCCGCCAGTGGCAGGCTGTAGAAAACAAATGGGGCAAAGAAACGATTCCAATGCTATCGATTGAAGCTGATGTTTGCAGAACAGCCGGAAATGACTTACTTGGCTTCAAAACCAATAGGGAAACTGAAGTCAATGAGCCTAGGACAGGTCTCGCTGAACCCTGCAAAGGGTTTCTGCGTCCCTAACTCTCCTCGTCCCGCACTCCCCCACTCCCAGAAATACCAGAAATACCCACACAGCACTACACCCGCCACTGAAATCCTGGCCTGGGGGAAGGGAGAGGCACTCCCAGCTGGCCTGGCTCCTTGCTTCCCGCCCTTACCTTAGATGGCCTCCAGCCTTAATGCTTTCCTCAGCCTCCTGTGGGCTGGCTGCTGCCCTGCCACATCTGGCCCCTGGATGCCTTGCTACTGTCATCAAGGCTCCCTCTGTGCACGGAGATGTGGATGAGCGCCTTCACCCCTTAGGTTTACTGAGACAATTGGAGTTTTTGTCGTTGTTGTTTACTTAAAAGGAACTCTGCTAGCAAATTGCAAAAACAAACCAGGGAAAGAAAGTACAAAAGCCTAGAGATGGATGAATTTGCAGAGCGGAACTCAGGATTAGCTCAGTGAGCACAATCTACTAGAAACCTAGGCCCCTGTCTTGTCTTTTCTTCTTTTTCTTTTTCCTCCTCCTCTTCGTTCTTTTTTCCTTCTACCTTCTCTCCTCCTCTTTCTCTTTCTGTCTCTCTCCCTTGCCTTTGCCTCCTTTCTGTGTTAATTTGGGGTTTCCAAGATGCCAAAATGGGATTAAAGGAGCATGTGCGGGGCCCTGGGTTCAATCCTTAGCACCACAAAACAAGTAAACTAATTAAATAATTAAAAGAGCATGGGTTATGTCAGGGAAACACCTGTGTGAAAAAAATGGGGCAGGAGCTAACATGAGCTGGAAGAAAGAGCACGAGTTGGAGCTAGAGTAGAGGAGAAAAGGAGAGAAGTTTATGTGAAAGCAGCTTGGCTGCCCTGCAATCTCAGGAAGCTCCTGAAGGCTGCCGTGGCGTCCTCAAGCAAGGTGGGCTTCAGGAGAAGTTCAGTGTCTCCTCAGAATGGGCCTGCTTTATCCCTGCCACAACTCCGGCTTGTCCGCTGGGAGCAGCCCTGGGGAAGCATGGCCTGGATGCAAGCTGGTGGCGGGCTTTAGTGCCAAGCATGCAGCCTTGGTCAGTGCCTGTCCTTGCATGGCAGGCCTGCCAGACACATTATCCAGGACACCAGCAACCCTGTGGGCTTCGGCATGCCTGAAGCCGATTCACAGACTGAGTCTCCCCTCAGTGGACTCTTCTTGTGTCTCCTGTCTTCCTGTGGATATCTGTATGGCCTCCTTCCACTACCCTCTTCCTCACAAGGCTTTTCCCTGGTGACTTCTAAACTTGTAACTTTCTGCTCAACATTCCTCTTCTGCTTATTTCTCTCCTTCGTTTTTATCTTTACCCAACTTACCATACATGGTTTCTTATTCACTGAGTTTACTGTTTCTCTGCCCTACTAGGACAAATTTCGTGAGGGCAGAGATTTTTGTCTATCTTGCTTTGTGTTGTATCCCCAAAGCTGAAACAGTGCCTGGCACCTGAAAGCTGTTCGTTGAATGATAAAAACATGATCATTTGGAATAAACTTTGGGCTCAATGTCTCCAGCAGCTGGTTGAACTCCAGAGACATGGTGTCTCCCTTAGGGCCCAAGAACATCACATTTCTTTCTGGGAACTGAGGAAGTGGGTAGATGCTGTGCAGATTCTAGTACTGGTTGCACCTCTGTCACTTCTCAGCGGTGTGACCTGAAGCAAGGCAGTTAACCTCTCTGGTTCACTCACCGTTGAAAGAAAGATAAAAATCTACCACTGCCAGGGTGGTTTTAAGGTTGAGAGGATTCTAATTAACTCAACTAAATCTTGATGAAGACTGCTCCTATCTCCAAGTCAGCACTTGCTAATGGTTTAACAAACTACTTCTTCTATTGAAGGAGAACTTCAATTCAGCCCAACTTCCCAGGTCCCTTGAGGACCTTTTCTGGGCTCTGTCACACCCAGTCACTCTCTTTGTACAAATAGCAATGTATCAGTCATGGTTCCCTAGAGGAACAGATTTAATATTACAGATATTATATAAAGGTTTTACTAAGTAGACTTATAATGGCTACTTGTGGAGTCAGGGGTGGAAGAATACAAAATAGCCACACAGTGGAGAGCTAGAGGATCTCTAGGTCAAAGGCCTGGAGCTCATGGCAGGGTCCTGTGTGAGCCCATGTTGGAAAACCACAGGGCCTGCATTGGAAGGCTGAAGAGTCTGGAGGAACTGGAGATCAACAACCCAAGGCAATGGCCAAAATTGGCACTCCTCCAAAGAAGTGAAAGTGAGACTTCTTTCTTTCCCTTTTTATTCAATCCAGGCTAAAAGCCTATTGGTTGGTGCTGCCCACATCTGCGGTGGGTCTTTTCTTGGTTTGTGGCTTACATGTTAGTCACCCAGAGATGCATCCAGAACTGTGTTTCCTTAATCTGCTAGGTGTTTCTTAATCCGTTCCAGTTGATATATCACAATTAACGATCACAAGCAGTACAGTTTTGGAATTCCTTAATCCTAGGTGTTCATCATAACTAACTACTACCATTTCTTGTGAGGCAATTACTTTGCATACATTATTATAAAATTAAAACAATTGGATCTCTGTGATGACAGAATATCTGGTCTCTGATAGATCCCTAGACTCTGGTGCTGAGAAGGTACTCCGTAAATATCTGTCAAGTCATCACAGCCGGCTTTTTAAAAGTTGGTGTTATTATCCCTATTTTACAAATATGGAGACTGAGGCTCACCTCAGTTACAGAGAAATAGGTGATAGAGCCAAGACTTAAACCCAAATCTCCCAGTTTTAAACCTCAGTTTCCTATTCCAGGGGGCTGCCTGAGGAAGCTTTTGCATCTTTCCTACTCAGAGGGAGAGTCCAGGGTGCAGGCCCAATTTCATGATGGTCTCAGGACTCAACCAGATAGATCCTAGTTATAGAAATTATTGTTACATCATTTGGGGGTATTGGAGGACAGTATGCACTCACGTACATCGTGTCTTAATTTTTTCAACTTTTATTGCCACCCCATTTTTTTTCAGGTTGAGTGAATCATCCTTGGTTGGCAAGTAGACCTCACTGTTTTTTTTAGCTTCTCCTGAATTCTTGACAATGTTGAATCATTCTCTGGTAAGGCATTGCCAATGTTGTGGCATTGGGACAATTGATGTAGGCCAAGTGGCTTAGTTAGCCAACCTATCAGTTTTCTTTACACATGGCAGAGGTTACTCCCTATTCTGGGGAGTCTTTGAAAGGGCAGTGGTGGTCCTTTACTCCATGAAGAATGTTTTCAGGACAGTCTCAAGGGTGGCTGGAGGTAGGTGGAAGATGGAAAGGGTATATTCGTATACTGCAAATGATGAAGTCTTTTAACAATTCAAGATAGGTTATTTGTGCTTAAAATAAGACTTGGGGTGCATGCAAATACATGACCATTCTGTGAAGAAAAATCTTTAGGCTTTATTATACAAATAGCTGTGTTTGCCTGCAAATGATACAATTAAACCAGTGTTACAGGTAAGTGGAGTGTGACCTTAGCTAGGGTAAGCAATTTGAGAATCAGAGGAAGAGCTGCTGAGGGGTGCCTGGTGTTTGAGGATCCCCCCACACTCATTCTGCTTTGGGGTTTGTGAGTACTAACCATTGAGGTATGGAATTAGACCTCTTATTTAAGATGCAGTATACAAATACATGATGAATAAGTGGTGGCATAGTGATGCACAAGTGCACAATGACACTTCAGTCATTTTAGGTGTCACTGGACACTCAACCACCTGGAAAAACAGAGAACACAGGTGATAAGGTATGGCTCAGATGTGGGGTGGATTCTTCTTGTTTCTGGTCACCAGCATATCTTTTTCTAGGTGCAAGATCCCAATTTTCTTTGGAGAACCATATTTTCTCACTTCTTATTCCATTGACTTTCAGTGGACATGTGACCTAGGCTTAGCCAATCAGAGCACTGTATTGTCTTGACCTCTATAATTGATTCAAGAATAAGTATGTGACTTAAGTCAAGCCTGTTAGTCTACCCTAGATCTGTATTGAAGCTCGCAGGACAGAATTATATTCATAGGGGGTGGGGAGCTGGTAGGATGTAAGACTGGAACATCTGGGTAGGGGTAAAGGACATGAAGGAAAGAGAGCCTGTCTGAGAATGAAACCAAGACAGGAAAACAGAGTGGAGAAAGGAGAGGGACATGTCCCTCAAGACATCACTAGAAGCACCAGATCATGTCATACCTCCAGCCAGTTTATCCTTCAAATTTTGATTTATATAATATAATGAAATAATAAATTATTCCCCTCACTTTTCTTTCTTTCTTTTTTTTTTTACTTAAACTTGTTACCTTAAGCTGAACCTTGAGTGATGTACTTTGCTTGTATATTACTCTTTTTTGCCCAACTGATTGCAAGCTTCCTGAAAGCAAGGATTTTTATCTTATTCATCTTTATGGCTTCAATGTCTAGCATGTTGTACTTTCAGTACTGAGCTCTGATAGCCAAGGAGAAGAGAGGCCAAGAAGGCTTACTTTAAACAAAGTGGCTTTGAACAAGCAGATGTTCTGTCCTGCTCCTCTAGTGCAGGAACAAACTGAAGAGATGCGTTTCTTTTCTGGGACATTGTGCAAGGGACCTGGGGGCAGTATCAGAATGGACTGTGAAGAGGAGAGTGAAGGTGGATCTGGGAAAGATAGCCACAGTGATCAGCAAGCCAGGAGTGGGTGTGTGGGTGTTAGTACCTGGAGATGAGAGGCAGAACCAAACGAGGGTTGGAAAATAAAGACGGCAAAAATGCATGTCCAGAGATCAAAACTGGCAAAGGTGACTGGATGGAATTTGGAGCTAGAAGTCAGTATCCGTGTTTTAATATTTGATAGACAGGTCAGGGCTATTGCAAGGGGGCAAGATAGGATGAGTAAGGATAAGATGATGCCTCTCCAGGAGGCTGGACCTAGACGGATGAACAGAGACAATGTGGCCCGTTTTCACCATTCTTTTGGAACTTCAGACTTGGTGACAGAAGCTGTTGGTACTCCTCTTCCAATTCTTCCTGTTAGAGAAGTGAATTAGTCTCTGTAGGAGAGAAAAGTAGTGGGATTTATACACACCTCAGTATATCCCAGATTATCCCAATGATCACAGCCTTAGGGAGCAGTCCCTGCCCAGAAATTCTGTCTCCCAACATAAATTCAGCTTGCTGAATCGCTGTGTCGTTCTCATCTACCAACCAGAAGAGACCAATATTGTATTTCAAGCAATTCCGGACACCTGGTCTCCAAACACTTCTGAGTTGGGAGCCACTTCTTTCATCATCAAACTCCTTCAATTTGTTCTGAAGTCTCCAGCTCTGTCTGTGGTGCTCTTGAACACAGGATGAATCCATACTTAAAGTACATTTAACTTATTTAATAAGCCCGAGGCTTAAGTGTTGCTGGTGGTAATAGAACAGGGAGCAGCATTTGCTGGTTGCCCCTTTTAGAATTCTTAACCACATCCTTTGGGAAACTTGTTAAGTCTCCTTTCTTCCCCAGCTTTCGATTCCAAAATCCTTACTCTGGCACCACTCAAGAGCTCCACGGCAGAAGGTATGTCAGCATAGCTCTTCTTTTCTTATGTGACAGATTTTCAAGAGTGTAATCGAGGAGCCAGGAGACCTGGATTCTAATCCCACCTCTTCAAGGTCTTCGTCCATCAGTTTGGCAAAAGAACCTTTCTTCCCTAAGCTTCAGTGTTGCTTTGATTCTGAAATTCTGGAAACTGATGATAAAGTGAAACCTCTATCTCTCTGTGTCTCTGTCTTTGTCTCTCCCTACTTTCCTCTCTCCTATTGTGCATGAATGGAGTTAAGTCCAGCCCAGAACTGTAGAGCACTTGGCCTCCGTGTATGGGGGTTGCCTGTACAATGTCTGCAGTCTCTTTTGGGTGACCCTTGCTTTCTACATGTGCCCTCGCAGCCACACCTCTCAAGAGATGCCTGGGTTTTAGTGGGGAAATCTAAAATTGGCAACAGCTGCAGAGGAGACCGAAATGTTGGGTCACCAGAGAACAACAGGGGTTCCAATAAGTGAAATTTTAACATTTAAAAGATTCAAGTCCAGTTGCCTCAGAAAAGTTCCTGAAAACAAAGATTATCCACTTAAACACCCAAAGATAGCATTTACGAAAAAGGCACTTTGCAGAGAAATCAATCTCAGTGTTGCTGTTCATGATTCCAAATCCTTTATATTCTGTTACAAAGTGGCCCTTTAACCTTTCCTTGGGTCTCTGTTCATTAGGACCCTTCCCAACTCAACTATCTCCCTCAGGACTTCTTTTCTGTGATGTAATTTATGGGAAAACAAGAGGATTAGTGGTTGTATAGTCACCCTAGGCTGAGCACTGATGCCAGGAAGAACTGGTTATTTGGTTTCCATGTGTGAGCAATTATGAGAGACGAAGGAAAGGTAGTCAGTGGTAGGAAAGTAGAACATTCGACTCAAGTCTTTAATTTTGGGATGTCCTCTCAATACTCTTATGCTGAGAATGGTCTTTTGGAATCTTTCACCCATCACTCATGCACATTTCTGAGTTTCTCAAGGGAAAAAGAAATAAAACTTTATCTGTCTTTGGGTTAACTTTTTAGTAGCTCAGAAATTGGGACATTATTAAGTGATAAAATGAAACAATGACATTCCTTTCTTGTCTTAGATCAGTTAGTCTCCATTCTGGCACTATTTATATCTATTTGAAGAGTAGTAACACGTGTATGAAAGATAATATTTATTCGTTCTATAGATTTTTCTTTTTTGTCATGCAGAATAGGTGTTCTTTTGTAATAATTTTTGGGCCCCATTAGGCCTATTGTCTACAGATTGGAAATTACTGTCCTACAAAAACAACAAAAATGTACTGAGAATATATATGGGGTGTTTCTGACATGTCTGTCACAGCACTAAGTGCTTTACCTATATTATTCCACATGATTCTCATGACCGTCTTATAAAATAGATATCCATATCATTCGCATTTTAAAGCTGAGGAAATAAGCTTAAGGAAGTGAAATAATTCCTTCAAGCCCATGTGAATTGTAAGGGGCCGAGTAAGGATTTAGGTATACATATTTCTGATTTGAAAATCCACGTTCTTAATCACAGAACTGACATTTAGCACATATGGCTATATGTCTATTGTAACTGGTTTCTTTGAGTTTAGCTCTTTTTTTTTTTTTTGCAGATATTGGCACATAGAATAAGCTCAATAAATGCTTCTTATTGATTCATGGTAAGGATTTTTTCTTGGTTTGAGTCCTATGATTTAACTACTTATTTCCAAATAGTGCCATTTTGGCCTTCTTGAGCACAAGCTATTGAAGATCTTGGATGACTTTGGTTACTAAGTATCATTTTAAGTCCTGAATTCCAAGTCAGGAATTAATAGATAGATGTCAAAGAAGTCATTGAACTGGAGCTCCTGACTCTCCATCTAATTAGGGAGTCTGATGATTTTTTTTATTCTTCTTCTTCTCTTTTTTCTTT
>PVJO010021043.1:0-30860 GCA_004026905.1 Hystrix cristata | reverse complement strand
TTTTTTTTTTTTTTTTTTTGGCTTTTCTTAGACAGGATCTTGCTTTGTAGTTCAGGTTGGCCTTGAACTCACTATGTAGCCCAGGCTGGCCTTGAACTCATGGCAATCCTCTTGCCTCAGCCTCCCAAGTGCCAAGATTACAGGGATGCACCACGATAACTGTCCCTGACCCCTTTATATATATATATATATTTTTTTTTTGAGACAAAGTCTCACTAAGTTGCCCAAGTGGGACTCAATCTTGCAATCCTCCTGCCTCAGTTTCCCGAGTGCTGGGATTATAGGTGTGCACCATTGTGCTCATTTTATCGTGGATTTCTCAAAAGATTTTTTAAAATTTCATAAATAGAATGAGGCATAGACTGACAGGACAGTTCTCCTTGCAGTAGTAGACCTCACCTGGGGGACTGCTCCACTCTGCAAGAGTTAAAATGTCCAGACAGGCCACATTCAGAGGAGGATGAGCAGAGCGAGAAAGGGTTTTCACACTTGGTTGTAAGAAGAACAGAACTGGGGATATTAAACTAGACAGAAACCAAAAGCCTGGGGGCAGGTGGGAATGATCATTTGGCGTGGATGCTGCAGAAGACACCTGGGCCTCTAGGAGGTTGCTCTGGACAACCTTTCTGACACTGGGAGAGTTGCTGCCAAATCTCATTTTGCCATCTTCACCACTTAGATGTGTGTGGGCCCTTTCTCCAGGTGGCTTGGATTAACATCATTACAGTGAACCTTTAGGATGCAGACAAGCCAAAGCCCAGCCCCAGGCAGTTTGGTGTTCTGGCTTGCTGCTGTCAACCAGCTGCCCACTCTAGCCTCAGCTCTCGGGCACTGGCCCCTCCTACTGCCCCACTCCCATCTCCACCCCTCTGCACCTGCCATTTTCTCTTGCTTGAATTCTCTCCCACACTCTGCTCACTGATTTCTACATGTTCTCTAAAGAACAGCTCTATCACTTCCTTTCCACCAAGCCCAGACTGTATAGGAGACGTCACAGCAGAGTATGCGGGGTGGGTGGGGACACCAAGATGCAGTGACACGGAGCTGCGGCTCTCAGTCAGTCACATCATCATTAGGGAAACATTAGAGGGTACAGTACTGTGTTGCCAGCATTCTTTGGATAGAGGTATTCAATAAATTACATGAGATATTTGACCCTTTATTATAAAATAGGCTTTGTGTTAGATGATTTTGCCTAACCACAAGTGATCTGAGCATGTTTAAGTTAGGCTAGGCTAAGCTAGGATGTTCACTGGAACAAGTGTATTAAATGCATTTTCAATTTCTGATATTTGTCAGCTTACAGAGGGTTTCTTAGGCTGCAACTCCATTTAGGTTGAGGAGCAGCTGTACCGTGCTAGCTGCTGGGTCTTCAGGAACTGGCTGTTTGTGTTGACGTGTGAGAGGGAAGCACGGGCTTGAGAAGCAGAAAGATGGCACCTGACCAGGCATCCTCAGGGGCTTCCAGGCAGATACATCCTCTTCCGAGACTGAGAGGCTCTCCCAGGCCCCTTCCTTCTCTGGCATGCCATCACGGCCTGCCTTTTATCAAATCTAAGTCATTTCAAATATTCTGGCCTTTGGTTCAACAATAAAACTATGAGCATCGTCAGAACTACACCCCAACGTTACCCAAAACAGGAAAGTCAGAACCTGAATCAAGGGGATTTTAAAATAGAAAACTATCAAGTTTTGTTCACATCGGAGCCAGCCAGGACTGTGGGAGCCAAGTTACTTTCAAGCTTCTCTTGTCAAAAGAGGGTTTAACTCATTCACTAAGTCAACTCTAGTCCCCTGGGGGGTCTACTTCAAGCTGGGAGGAAAAAAGATTAGACAGGATAAACTGAGCGTGGTGTTCTCTTCTAAGAGGGCTCCATCCCATTGTAGTAGAAGCAGGCAGAAGAAACAGTGAGGAGAGAAGACTGGCTCTAAAATGCAGCCTGCCATCCTACGGGTGCTTAATAATTACTTGTTGATTTATCCTCAAGTGTGTTACTCTCCTTTTCCACGGGGGAAACAGAAATCAGAGATTTAACAAGCCGGAAAAGCTCAAAGTAGAGGTCACTAGAAAATTACTGAAGTACTTCTTAAATCAAAGGAAAATTGCATTTAGTGTTTTTCCAGTTGCAAGAACTGATTGCCTCTAACCCTGATTTAGAGTAATGTAAGAGCCAAAAAGAAAACTCACACCAGATGCCACAGATGGGTGTCAAAACAAGGGTGAAGCATTTAGTCACACAGGGAATCAGCGGTAGGGCCTGAGTCCTAAGCCTGGACATTTATTTATACATTTCTGTCACCATTAAGGATTCCCACTCGATCAGGGTTCAAAACCTTTTTTTTGTTCCATGAATCCTTTTGGCAGTCTGGGAAAGCCTAGAGACAATCCTTTCAGAACAAGGGTTTTAAATATATAAAGTAAAACTTTTGGTTCCCGTCTCAAGGGAATGATTTTAAATGCATAAATTAAAATACAGCAATATAAAAAATAACTATTCTTAGTAGTTATTAAAATACTATAATTTAAAACGCAACATGGTAACACATGTGCTTAATTTTTTAACACATTAGGTAACCAGAATTATTATCATGATTTCCAAGAAGTGATCTTTAAATGATTTTTTTCAAAGGGTCTGCTGTATCTATGACATGAGATGCAGTATCTATGATTTCTATTGGTGACTAATTTACCACTACTGCCCTGTCTCAATACAATACCGTATTACTGTATTGTATTTTAAATTATAGTAATTTAATAACTACTAAGTATAACTGATTATTTTCTGGGCCTATGTATTTTACGTATTTTAAGTCATTATTCTGAGCAATGGATGAGTCCATGGATTTGATTCCCAGCACTGGAAAGAAAAAAAGGAGAGAGAGAAAAAGTAAAAAATAAATAAACAAATAAAATCATTATTCTAAGAAGGGAACCAGGGCTTTTTACTTCATTTAAAACCATGCTAACATTACTGTACTTTATTACCCATAGTGGTAAATAAAGGAAATGCTACATTTAGATTAAAGGTTAATGGACTTGCAGAAGTAATTTTTCCCAATTCACATTCACACAACTCCTGAATTCTGTCTACACCTTCCTGCTAAGAACACCTGGGCTGAGGAACGTCACGGTGAAAACGGTGAGAACAGAGACGTGCAGAAACGTCGGTTTCTACTGTCACCACTTTGGGTAACACATTACTATAGAAAAGATGACACGTATGCCCCAAAGAGAGTGACCTGTGCCACCGGCAGCAGCCGCCGTCTTGGTACCAGAGATTGCTGAACACAAGCCCAGGTCAGCCAGAAAGGACAGATGGCGGGGCCACAGCTCACACTCCTCCACTTTGGACTCATACAGCTCTTCAGGAAGCTTATGATTTCTCTTCCTCCATTTGTCCTGTGTATTTGTCTCTTCTCTCATCTTTCTCTTGAAAGTAAGTGAAACACTCTCCAGCAAGGAAGAGATGAAGGGTGGTTTATACAATTAGACTGGGGGAAGGTACCTCACCTCCAGCACTAGTTGCCTTTTGTGATTATTATCGAAATACACATGCGCATGGAAGGAAAAAATAATGCCATACAGAAAGGGTAGAAGACTCCTTACCTCTCTACCCACCTGATCCATCTCATTCCCCAGCCACAGCCAGTTTGATGTGTACATTCCACGCACACTCACGCATACACGCATACTTTAAAAATCACTGTGACTACTATTACGCAAGCTAACGTTTCTCACCCAGGCAGCTCTGCAGGTGTATTGCACCAGACGACACGCTGCGAACACGCACTCTGGGAAGACCCCTAGTGAGCGCGCTTCACCCGCTGCTGTGCGGCCTGGGGCCGCCTGTCCCCGAGAGCTGGCATCCGGCGCAGCAGACGCCCCTGAGCCCCCGGAGCGCCCTGCCCACCTCGCTCGACCTGCAGGCTGCCCCTGGCCGCTTTGCTCCTCTTTTTGTAACTTGGCTTTACCTAGCAAAGCTTTGCCCTGGCTACAGGTCGCTCACAGAGACCCACAGCTACCTAAGGCCCCTGGGAGATGCACGGGGTGACAGCAGCACGCCCCGCAACTGCACTCAAGCAGAAGCGGCTACGCTAGCACGCGCTGGGGAGCCGCATTGGCTCCCCGGGTGCCAGCGCCCCCAAAAAAGTCCCCAGATCTTCCCAGCGACTCGCCGCCACATCCCTGCCCCCTGGAGTGAGTGTGGCACAGACTCGGAGGACTTAGCGAGAGAGGTGCGATCCCACGAGTCCGGCGTGGGGGGTGCCCGCGTCATCCCAGAGTCGACGCACCTTCTCAAGAGTCGGAGCCCGCGCCGTCGCCGTCGCCCTGGCTGTCTCCGGCCGTGCGCGCCCTCGCCTGGACGCCGCCTTTATAGGACCCCTCCCTTTGTCTCGCGGGGCCCTGCGCCCCTCCCCGCCTGGGATTCCCTCCCTGCTTCCCAAGTCTCGGTTTCCCCAGACAGCCTCCCCTAGGACGGGGCGCAGGGAGAACCCCACTTTTTCTTAGGCTTGGGGGGCTGCAGGGGTTACTCCTTAAAAACCTCCTTTTCCAGAGAAGCACGTCCTAATAAAGCTCCTATGCGTTGTTAAATCATCACATGTTAATTCAAGCCCCCTGAGTGTAGTCCAAGAACCTCCTGCTTCAGAGGCGTGGAGCAGGGGAGACGGACCTCAGTACTCACAACCCGAACCCTCTAACTCAGCATTTGTGGAAGTGGAGTCCGCGGGCTCCATTTTTGCTAAGTACTGTACCCCAGGAAATGAGGATGCACAACAAAGTTGAAGGATCGATGCACTGGGCTGATTTCCGGGTTTGTTCATCTCTGTTTCCATCTGGCCCAACAAGGACTTGCTCGTTTCAGTGATAGAGGGGCCCCTAATTGCTCTGTTTCTGCATTTGCCTTCTTTCTGTTCTCCTGTTACATAAAATGATCCTAAGAAAACCCAAGTTTAGACTCCTGTTACTACTTTACTCAAACCCATTTCACTGAATTAAGTGACGCCTTTACATGCTCCCCCCTTCCGAGATGTCCCTCTGACCTGTCTGTCCTTTCTCTCCCTGGGTTCTCTCTGCTCCATTCTGGCTTCTTTCTGTCTCTGAGACACACTAGATACCCTCCTGACTAATGGGCCATTGTGACTTGTGTCTAGATATCCCCCCAAAGCCTCATGCAGTCACAGGTGAGTTTTTTCGGAGGTGGCTGGATCTAGGGTGTGTGATGGTGAGATTAAAGATGTGATGCTGGGACTAATGGTGCAACACAAGGATTAAGGGTGCCCCACTCGGGGTGTGAGTGCTACCTGCCCTGAGCGTGGGTAGCTTGGATAAGATATAAGGGACAGAAAGAGGGTCATCACTTGTTGCTTGCTGCTTGCTGCCTTCTGCCTGCCACGAACTGTTTCTCCTCTATGATGCCCCTCTGCCTTGCCACCCCACCTTGGAGCCAGGCAACTATGAACTGACACTGGGAGCCAAATAAACCTTTTTTCCTTTAATTTTGAGTGTCAAGTATTTTGTCTTAGCAGTGAGAAAACTAAGACTTTGCAATGTGTTGTGTCCTCTACCTAAAACATTCTTTCCCCATGTTATCCACAAGATTTCTTCCCTTATCTTTTTTTGTTTATAAAAATATCAAGAGCCTACAATGGGTTAGGCCCTGTTCCAGATGGTGGGGACACAACTTCAAACAAAACCAGACACAAATCTCAGCCCTCAAAGAGCTGACACTTCCAGTCTTTACTAAGATGCCACCTTTTTTGTGAAGTTTCTGACCATAATACCTAAAATGGCATATCCCCCCGTCCTTTCATCAGTGGTACTCTTAGTGCTCATCTCCTCTCGAAAATGTTTATATATTTATCTTATCTGTCTGTTCTGCATCTCTCACTATTCCTACCAAGCAGATGTCCATTAAAAACTGACTGATTAATGAATGAATAGGTAATGAATTTCTAGCCATCGGTGCCTGTAAAGGATGAAGGAAGGGTTTTGGCATGATAATTCACAAATGCATTACAGTTGGGTGAGTAAGAGCAAAGGGCTATGGAGTTGTGCTACCCAGGTTCAAGTTCCTTGTTTAGTCATTTGCGTAATCCCAGAAAAATTATATAACTTCTCCCTACCTCAGTTTTCTTCTCATCTGTAAAATGGGTAAAATATTAGCACCGTGAGGATAAAATGAGAAAAACAGAAAGTATGGAATTTAGGAACATGCCCAGATCACAGTCAGTTTACTATACATCAATGTCACGTATTGTTGAAACAATAATACCTACTGCCCCTTCCCTGAGAGACGATTCTGTAGCCTCATCCACGGCCATGTAGGTAGAGGGAATACATTCCTGGCCCCATGTCCAGGATTGGACATGTGACTTGCATTGGCCAATTGAGTGTAAGCAAACAGCATATACACCATGATGAAGCAGAAGCTTTAACAGAAGCAATTACACAAGATGGGCTCAGTCACAAGAAAGTCATGTCTGAGGTCACTTTTGCAATCTGGGTCCCAAGGAACAAACCCAAAGTCAACCACAGACTTTACATGACACGAGTGAGAAATAAACATTGTAACCCGCTGAGACTAGGAGGACGTTTGTTGATACCTCAGCTCCCTTACTCTTCCTCACCTCCCCCAAACAAATACAGGGTCTTAAATAAATTACAAAAGTGTTGCTTGAACTGCTCAGCTCCAAGGTGGGCACAGGAAGGCGAAGAAAGTGCTGTGCCTTCGAAAAGCTCACAGACTTCGGAAAGAAGAGAACACGACAAATTGACTACATACATGATTGAGAGTCCTGAGCGCCAGAGAGTGTGAAAACAGGGTTAAGAAGAGCAAAGCAAAAGAATTTGGCCAGAGGATCAGAGTTCCCCATGGGAGGGATTGCATTAAAAGCAGGCCTTGAAGCAAGGCCAGCTCCACCACATGGAACGAGGACAAGGGTACAAATGGAAACTCCTGGCCACCCCCGTCCTTACTGTTTCCTACCCCAGCTCAGTCCTGTTCCACCAATGAGCTTAGGCATATGATGTAAACACTCACCTACATGGACCTAAGGAAGAGCCCAGTGCAGTTCCCCAAAATGGACTCAGAGACATTTGAGAAATGCAGGGGTCCCAGATGCCAAGTGTGGCTAGGAAGTGGTATGTGGTCCCAGGGTGGGCACTGGAGAAGCTGAGCGGGGCCATCTAAAGCACAGGACCGCTGGGTGCCTGCATGCCTGGGCAGATGGGTGGCAAAGGCTGGGGAGAAGCAGGGGACAGGAAGACAATCATGTTCTTTGAATGTGGGAATAATACATTCAGTTACAGGTTGCAGGGCTCATTCTGGTGACAGTATAGAGGATGGGTTGGGGGATGGACTGAATGAATTAGCTGGCCAATTTATGCTAGAAACATAACAGTATTTGTGATAAATGCCTCTGATTTTCTCTTCTTTCTGCCTCTCTGTTCTCTCCGTGTGCGGTGGTGGAGAGTCTCTACTTCGCGGTGCCTGGGCTTTTCCACCCTGCCCTGTTACACGGTGAGTCTCATACAGCACATGTTAGATTTTAAACCAAGAACATTTATTTTAGACAAAAACTGTGAGATGATACATTTTCTCAATGACATACTTTTCAGTTGTGAAAAAGAACTGTGGCAACTGGTAGTAAGACTGAAAATGTATGACACTAAATGACACAATTAACTGTAAAATAAAATTTGTACAAGTGGACACAGACAGAGGAAAAGGACTAGAGAGAGGCGTACAATGGTGTCGGCACAGTGGAACCGGGGTTGACTTTCTTTTGGAAACCCTAAAGGTTTTTGTTGGCTTTATCATTTTAGACACAAGTTTAGAGCATCGTTCCACCAGCAGTGACCTTCAGACTGATAGGCCTGCTCCCAGCCCAGTCTCCCAGGGTAGAGCGTTTAGGGGCTAGGTCCTGCAGGGGAAGAGGTTGAAGTAGGAATTTACATAATCCGATTATTGGGGGATTAGGTTTGGGCAGCTAAACGCCTCTATGTGCTTGAGCTAAAACCCTTATTATTCATGGCTCTCACCACCCCCTGGAGAGACAGCACCTGCAAGCTCCTGGGGAGGGCACTGGGAGCTGGGAAGGGCAGGGTGCATCCCTAGGAGAGGTCACCCCGCTGGGCTCAGGTTCTGTTGGTGTAATTGATCTGTCTAGATTAGCCTGTGAATACTGGCCCTCTAGTGCTTTAGGCAGGAGTTTCACTTCAGGAAAGACCAGACCTGGGGACAGGTGGGTGTGGACAAAGGTCGCTTTGGTTAGAGGTTAAGCATCAGCCTTGTTTAACCTTAAAACTCTTCTCCACAGTCTCAGTTCTTAATCATCCTCAATCCTCAATTCTGTGTGTCAGGCCCAAGCGCATCTAGGCAGCTCCCCATTTATCCAGTCGTCCATCCCTCTTCCACCCATCTATTGTACAAGTGTCTATCATTTATTTATCATATGGATTAGCTGATTCCTTATATTTGATATAATTTACTAGAATATCCTTCTAAGTAGATATTGTTCCCTCATGTGTTCTTATCTCTTCTCAAGGCACTTTTGGTAGTTTGACAGGTAAGTTTTGACATTTTCATTAATAGTGTTTATATGCAGTTACTAATTTTTAAAAATCTCTGTATTTGTGTCATGTAGTTTTTCATGCTTCATGTTATGTGTTTATTATCTCTTTCCCTCTCTCTCTCTGTCTCTTGCTCTCTCTCTCTCTCCCCCTGGATCTTCTTGATTAGTTTTATGGAAGTTTATCAATTTTATTGATCTCTAAAAAATTGGCTCTTGGATTCATTTATCACTTTATGATTTTTCTAATGCAGTAATTTCTACTATAACTTTATTCATTCTATTCTTTATGCTGCCTATGTTTATTTTGATCCCTCGCTACACCCTGTTCTTAGATTGAATGCTTACTTGTTTTTATTATTTCTTGTTTAGTAAGAAAAACATCCCTGGCTATGAATTTTCTTCCAATACACCTTTGGTGACATCCTGTGTTTCCATTTGCTGTATTATTGCCATTAGTTTCTAAAGTATATTACTTTTAATTTTAGAAAGTGTTTATTTATGGTTATATTTTAGGTAACTACTTGCTATTAATTTCTAATCTAATTGTAGTGAAGTCAAAGATGTACATGTAATGTTTTTTGCTTTGGGATAGTTACTAAAATTTTCTTTTTGGCAAACATATAACCTACTTTTATAAATACTTCATAGGTACTAGCAAAGGAGGTATACGCGCTGTTTGAAAGGTAAAATGTCTTTATACATATCCACTAAATCAATCCTCTATATTCTTGGAAATTTTGTTCTAGTTGATCAAAAGGGAGTTGTACGAAAATCCTACCATTTTGTGGCTATTCCTTTTTGTTTTTGCAACAGTGTTTGCTTTAGATCTCTGTACCTTTTGGTGTACTGCTTCTGAAGCATAAAGACTCATGCAAGTTCAGCTGACTTAGGGAAATACATCCTGCATCAATATAAAGTGATCCTCTTTGTCTTGCTTTTTGTCATGAAATTTTGTTTTATATTAATAGTAAAATCTCTCGTTTTAAAATATGCATTTTTCAAGTTAAACTGTGTCTATTCTTTTATAGTTAATTTGTGGAGTCGTGTGTGACTCTTAATCCCAGGGAACTTTTCTCGGTAAATTTAAATTCCTTTTACTCTTTATTTTTTAAAACCGCCCATCCTTATGTGGAATTCTTCAAAACAAATCTCATTTTACTTTATTTTCTACATTGATTTTGTTTCTTAATCACTGGAACGACGTTCACTCCACTTAAAAGTTGCTTGAAAGGATGTTTGTCAAACAAATGTAAGAAAGCCGTGGCTTTCTTTCTGTAACCAGCCCCCTCCAGTTGCCCCGCTTTCTGTCAGCAAACACATAGCTTGTTTCTGTGAGGTGAAGGGTTTGGGGGGATTGCTTGTTTCTTAAGGAGAGAAGGACATTATGGCTACTGTACAGAGGTGAACAAGAAAGAACATGCAGGGGGAACAGTTAGGAGACCATGACAGGAAGACAGGCCAGAGAGAATGACAGCTCGGCTAAGGGTGGGGATAGCATTGAGCCACCAGTCCAGGCCAAGAAACGAATTCTTTGGCCTCATTACTTAGCCGTAACCTTAACGCACGCTAGGCATTTCACCCAAGTTTTCTCATTTAGTATGAGAAATGATATATATTGAAAAGTTATAGAATGATTTCTCATTGTAGACAGACAAAATAATGATCTCAAACAAGTTAAGGACTAAAAATATACCCACAGAAACAAAGCTTTGGCATATAGCTGACTCCGTTTTACCAGCAGCTCTCATACCACCAGCGCCACCAGAACCTGCAAACTCCAGGGACGGTAATGCTACTCCACGCACAGGGCCCTCAGTGCAACTAGCGATCAGCAAGCATCCACATCTCCGGGACTCCTCTCATTGCTCCCACTCCACACTGCCCAAACAAGAAAACCAGCAAGCATGCAGCTGCAGACGAAAGCAGACGACACAGGACACTGAGGCAGGGACAAGGAGAAATACAGTGATGTGGCCCACATATTTGCCTGAGCAGCGGTGGGAACCCAAAGGGTGAAGGCTTTGGCCCCCCTCATAAGGAAAAGAAGCCTTGGCTGTTTTGTGACCATTTTAGACTTCCCCAACACCCTTCCCTGGTCAGGACACAAAGATGCAGTCCGTGTGAGACAGTCTCTGATACACACTGGTTTTATGGCCCTGGATAGGTGGTAGTATCCTTCTGAGCTTGTTTCCTGTAATATGTAATAAATATTTATTTGCTGTGGGTTAAGTGAGATATTAAGAACTTCCCAAATGGGCTCAGTTTATTGTAGTAGCTGAGAGAAAATCTTTATGTTGACTTTGGAGGCAGACTGACTGGCATTTGTAGCCCTACCCTGATCCCAGTAGTCCTCCTCAGCAAGTTACTTCACTTCTACCAGCCTCAATTTTCTCAGCTATAAATTGGAGATAGCAATGGTGCATGCTTATAATCCTAGGCAGTTTGAGGCAGGAGGATTGCAAGTTCGAGCTCGGCCTGAGCAATTAGGGTTAGGGTAGTAACTCAGTGAGATCCTGACTCAAAATAAAAAAGGTCAGGGGACGTAGCTCAGTGTGACGGCCCCGGGTTCAACCCCCAGGACCAAAACACCAATCAAACAACAGGAAATAGTACCAACTTTGTGGTTTATTGGAAAGACTTAAGCTAATGTACATAGTGATCTAGGGTAAATATTTTTAAAATGGTAAGAGTGAACTTCTAATGAAACCATAGTTACTCAATAAATATTTACTCTTTTATTTTTATTACCAGAAAAACTCTATTCAAAAGCTAGACAGGGAATCTAACCGCATGCCTCTAATTCCTCCAAAGGCACTTTCAGTTGTTTTCTTTCATTTGCTCAAGCCAGTGTTCTGGCTTCCACCTCTTTTCTTTGAATCACTTGAGTTTCATGCTAGGAAGAAGCATTTATTTCTTTCCAGTATTTGGAGCAGACTCTGGATGTGGGAGACGTCAGAGGAGAAAGAGTAAGTTTTTCTTAACCATAGGGCCTTTCTCTAACAACTTGATTTCTACTCGCCAGCACCTCAGGCCTCAGACCCCTTGGTAACACCCAAGTACTCATCTACACATACAGGTTTCCTCTCCATGACACATTGAAGCCAGGCAGGTGCTTTGGACCAGAGCAAATGTTGACCATTGAAGCATAAATCAGGGCATAAAAGTGCCTCAAGTGAGTGGGCATTACTTCCCATAGTTACCAATTAGAGGGACACACAGCCCTGGGTGTGCCCAGCTGCAGACCTCTCAGAACTAGGCTGGCTTGGCCTTGGCTCTGTAGGCCTGGAGCTGAGTCCTTCTATTTTCAGGCAATAAACCTAAGGGGAGTGGGGAAAGCAAAGTAGGGGATGCTTTGGGCAGGACCAGGTACTGGAGAAAAAAAGTGGGTGGGTGGGACTGGCTTTTCCCTCTTTATTCTATTTTTGTATAAGGAGCATGCCTCATCAACAGTTCCCCTAGAGGAGGATTTAGATGCTCTGTGGGCAATAGATAAGAGTGCAGCCTACTTACAGAAAGTAAATTCATTGAGTATTCCCCGTAAGTCAATACTGCCAGGCTTATCAGCTGTCCTCAGTCCTCACTCAGCCCCTGGAGACCAGACTTGCAATAAAGGCCACAGCTCCAGGGGATAAGAGTGGAGGTGCAGGACTGATCTGGGAAAGGCCTCTGCATCCCTCCTTACCCCAATTTCAGGCAGGGTGTGTGTGTGTTGGGGGCGGGGGGTATCTGCCAAGCTCAAGCTGCCGTCAGTTCCCCGGACTAGCAAATCCCAAACCAAACACACACACCCAGGGGATGAGGGAGTTACCTCATCAGGATCAGTCTCAGTAAATCTGAACTCTTCCAAATCCCTGCTCTGGCCCAGAAGGCTGGATGAATGCTTTTTGAACCTCAGCTTTTAGTATAGTGACAGTGAGCAGTAATGAAGGCATTATGCTCCTATTCAAATCTTTTCTCTATTTTCCCTTATCCAAATTTTACAGAAGACTATTCAGTTCACCTGTAAGCTGTTCTTGCCCACTTTTGTAGTTGCAATGTTTATTATTATATATGGGCAGTATGTCTTATGCACTGTTTCCGAAAGCCTGTTCTGTAAGTTTACTGACTTCTTTCTTTTAGGAAGACTTTCTTTGTTTTCCTCATTTATTCAAATTTCATTCTTCAAGTCCTAAGCCCAAGTGAACCTTGCTGCCCTTGTCATTGCCTTTCTTCCTGGAGCTTTACACAGCCTCTTGGGTTCAGTCTACCATCTATAAATTCTGGGACCTTTGATACCTTTGGTCTTTGAGGCTCAGTTCTATTCAGTATTGTTTTGGCCTCAAGTCTTCTCTCTCTCCAAAGGACAGGGCTTGTATCTGTGCCCGCGAGGCCACAGTCACTTATTTCCAGTCCTCAAGACAGAGCCCCCTACCCAAGAGGGCTCTGAAATAGCAATGTGACAGGAAAAAATGTTACATAGGATTATCAGTAAAATGCAAGTTGGCTGGATTTGTGCCACAGGCAGAAATAAAAGCAAGTAAAGATAATATTAACAATAGCTATCATTTATCAAGCACCTATAAAGTATCAAGTAGTTCACCAGATCCTGTAGGGTTGCTATAATTGTTATGGTAACCTTCAAAGGGAGAGATTAATTTTAGGCCCATTAGTTGAACAAAAACTGGGAAGTTAGAGGTTAAATAACTAGTCTAAGGTCACAAAATCAAGAAATGATAGACTCAATTTGAGTTTACAACTCCAGTCCTTGCCAATTCTACCAAACCTAGTTATGCATTGTCCAATATGCTAGCTACTAGTTCACAATGCTAATTAAATGTAAGTTAATAAAAGTTCAACATTTAGTTATTCAGCTACACCTGGCACAGTCAAATACTCAGTAATCATATGTGGCTAGTGGCTACAGACTTCCTTTCCAGCATAACAGAATGCTCAGGCTATCCCCCAGATATGTGGGAAAGAAGACTCCCACTAGAACAAGGGGGATAAGATGGCTCCTAGCAAACGATGACAAGATGATATGAGAAGATATCATTCTAAAAGGAAAGTTTTTTTCTCTTTGTTTGTGGGATTACATGCCACAGATTTGGTTTTTCTGCTGAGCAGGATCTGGCTAGAATAGAGGTTGACCAGTTTTGTTCCAAAACAAATTCTTACACACTCCAGCGATAAGACTGAGCATCAGTTAGAGAAACAAATTTAATATAAAATTAAATTTAATATAAAAATATATGATATATAAAGGATTTGCAAAGTAGGCTTACGATGGCTGCCCGCAGAGTTGGGGTGGAAGAATGCAAAAGGGCCATCTATGCACTGAGAGCCAAAGGATCCTATCAAAAGTCAAAGTCCTGGAGCTCACTGCAGAGGCCAGTGCGAGTCTCTAGTGGAAAGACAAAAGGTCTGTATTAGAAGGCTGAAGAGCCTGAAGAGTCCACTGGAAGCCTGGAGATGGATGTCCAATGGGGATGGCAAAGGCTGGAGCTCCTCTGAAGCAAAAGCAAGACTTTCTTCTTCTTTCCCTTTTTATTCCATCCAGGCTACAAGTCTATTGGTTGGTGCCACCCACAGACAGGGTGAGTCTTCCCTCTTTGGTTAGTCAATCATCCAGACACATTCAGAACCCTGCTAAACTAATCCACTGGGCATTTCTTATCCAAGATGACACCACAATTACCCCTTATTCCTTGTCAACTTGACAACCAGACACATTTCTTTATCTTTTTTTTTTTTTTTTTTTTTTTTTTTTTTTTTTTTTTGGTGCCGGGGATCGAACTCAGGGCCTTGCACTTACTAGGCAAATGCTGTAACCACTGAGCTAAATCCCCAACCCGCAGACACATTTCTTTAAACCAAAATTAGTCCCCAGATACGATAGCAACTTTATAATTATGCTTAACGTTATACAACTATCCTGAATACAATGGAAGTGCACTAATTCCTTCCCCAGAAAAGAAGGCAAAACTTTTTTTTCTCTTTTGGTGATGTTTACTCCTAACATTTTTTTTTACTCCTAACATTTCATTACTTAAACATTATAATTAATACATGTAGGTTCAATAATACTTAAGAACCAATACTAAATCTATTAACATTGTTATGAAGGAAGAAAATGAAGATACCTGCTTAATACATGTGTACATATGCACAAGCATAGTAACAAAGTAAGAGAGAACAATTACAATTTCTGTAACTGATCATGCAACTATAGCTGGTATTTATAACTACCTTCTTCTACTACCCATTCTGTATTCAGCAAGTACTCCAGGTGTTCCTGGTGGGGTGACCCGTATACACCTTCATTCGTTAAAGTTCTGGGCTGTTTGTCATTCTGCTTGGATTGGGCTGTTGTCGTTTCCCATTGATCTTAGTAACAAGGCATGGTAATACTAGGATGTGCCCTAAGGAATCTCCTGCACTCCAAATATATTCTTCTTTCCTCCACTGTGGAGTAATAGTCCAATTTCCCCTAGATAGTCTGGGTCAATCACCCCTGCCAACACTATAACTCCCCTTTTAGCTTGTTTACTCAGAGGCATGAGGAGCCCAAAATGTCCAGGGGAAATTTTAGCTTCCAGTTCAGTAAATCATTGTTGTGCTTCTTGGTAAAGCCTTCCCTGCTCTGGAACTAAGATTTCTAGGCCAGCAGAGCATAAATTTGTGGGAACAAGAAGCAAAAATTTTGATAGTGGGTCACTAGGGGTAAGAATGAGTGGTACCATTCCCATTTCCATTCCTGGATCCATGAATTCTGGCTATAGGAGACATAATACCAATATAATAGATGCTGATTCAAAGCACATACAGCCTTTTGAAGAACCCTGCCCCAGTCCTGCAAGGCATTACCACCTAGCTGGCACTGCAACTACATCTTCTAAAGGCCATTCCACCTATCAATCCAGCTCCTTCTGGATGGTGAGGGACACGGTAAGACTGGCAAATTCCATGAACATGAGCTCACTGCCTCACTTCTTTGGCTGTGAAGTATGTTCTTTGGTCAGAAGCAGTTTGTGGAAAACCATAGCAGTGGACAAGGCATTCTGTAAGTCCACAGATGGTAGTTTTAACTGAAGCATTATGTACAGGGAAGGCAAATCCATAACCAGAATAAATGCTTATGCAAGTAAGGACAAAGCTCTGCCCTTTCCATGATGGAAGCAATTGAATATGGTCAGCTTGCTATCAGGTCTCAGGCTGACTGCCCCAGGGAATGGTGCCATACTGGGGACTCAGTGTTGGTCTCTGATGCTGGTAAGTTAGGTATTCAGCAACGTCTGTAGCCAGATCAGCTGTGGCGACTGGAGTTCCATATTCCTGAGCCCAAGCATAACTTCCATCTCTGCCACCATGACCACTTTGTTCATGAGCCCATGACAGGGGTGGGTGAAGAAAAAGGTTGACTGCTATCTCCAGAACAGGTCATCTATCCACGTCCTCTTCTGTTGAGTTCACCTAATGGGACACAAAATCTTTACATCCTTTGTCCATACAGAGAGGTCTATCCACATACCTCTACGCCAAATATCTTTGCCACCAATTCTCCAGTCATGTTCCTTTCAAGTCCCTAACCAGCTGGCCAGAGTTGGTTGGTTGCAACCCACGAATCAATATGTAATTGCACATCTGGCCATTTTTTCTTCCAAACAAAATGTAAGACCAGTTGTACTGCCCAAAGTTCTGTCTACTATGAAGAGTTCCCTTCACCACTGTCCTTCAGGGATGTCCTGAGAGGGTCCACAGTGCTACAGTTGTCCACTTTCAGGTAGTGCGTGCATAACATGCTGTGATGGCCAAAGTGCCTCCATTTTTATCTTAGCTCCTCCATGTTAGCTGGCCTCCATGGGAACCTGACCTTTTGCTAACTGTTGGCTCTCTGCAAGCCCTACATGAAGCCACCTTCTGTGGGGCAGAACAACCTGCATCTAGTGGTGCCAACGATAAACTGCTTTTCTTGACTGACAGTTCTCTAACAATCCTATGGTTCTGATGTAGTTTCTGATAACAATCCTGTGATGCTGATGTAATTGCACTCTGCCTATAAAAACTCCGTTCTGCATCGCATCAGTTGCTGAGAGTTCTTTGGTGCACAAGCCCACTCTCGACCACCGGATAATAAAGGACTCAAACTGGCGTACATTCTGTGTGTGGCAACTGTCCTCGCACCCAGATGAAGTGACCTCCAAGTGGCCAGCGGGGTCAACTTGGGGTCCCCACTTCAATGCAGAACCACCTATAAACCAAGCCCTAGTCTTCTTTTCCTGTCAGCTGATCATACTGTACACCTCATGAGACCATAGGTACACGCTCGGAGAGAAGGCAATTTAGCATGAATAGGAACGGTGGGCATTTGGGCAACTTGAGTTGGAATGCCCAGCTGAACTGAGTCAGCATGGCTCTCAGTGTGGAAGACCCACTTAAGGAGGATTGTTGTTGGAACAAGATAAAAGGAGAACAGGAAGGAAGGATTTCAGATGATTTTCCTTGGAGGAGTCAGCTTCATTGTGGCTGACTTTCCTCACCATCACCAAGGACAGCTGCTGTTCTCTCAGGAGGAGCTCCTGTCTTCACCTTCACCTGGGCATCATCTCCTTGCTTTCAGCAAAGATCCTTCAACAGCCAGCACTGGCTTTTTGGCCTGCTGGAGCAGCCCACCTATTCTCCAGCACCATCCCTTGGGCTTTCTGGTGCAGACCCTTCAATCTTTCGTTGCAGATTCCTTGGCCTACTGATGTGAACTCATACAGGACATTGCGATGGGCTCCAGGCCTTCAGCTGGATTCTCCAGATCTCTAGAGTGGGGACACATCTCTTGCACTCTTCTACATTTGACTCTGTGGGCAGATACTGTAAGTTAATCTTGTAAATTCTTGTGTCCTGTATTAAATCTGATTCAGAGCCTTGCCCCAGCCCTGCATGCTCTTGTAAATTGACTACAACAGGTGACTTCTTTGTGTAACTTATTGTACCCTCCAGATCTGCTCAGGCTCAATCCACATATATACCACTGCCCTTTAATGATGGATTGTTGCTGTGCATGTCCAATTTTATAACTTAATATGTAGTTATAGTTATATCAGATCATATAACACCCAGGCCGTCATGAGCAGATCAGGTTGTGTGGTAACCTGGTATCCCATGATCAAGCCAGTAGCAGAGCAGGAGCTGCTTCTCAAAGGGAGACTAGTGGTCTGCAGATAGCAGGGAGTTGCTCCAAAATCATGGAGGTCAGATTTGGTAAGTCATCTGTGTCTAGAAATGTATTCATTTGTTGTAGATTCTCCAATTCATCAGAATGTATTTTTTTCACAGCAGTCCTTAGGAATCCTCAGGATTTCAGATGTCTTTTGTAATACCCCCCTTTTCATCTCTAATTTATTGATTTGGGTCTTCTACCTCTTTGTTTTGGTTAGCTATCAATCTTCACCAAGAACCAAATCTTTATTTTATTGATCCTGTGTATTATTCTTTTAGTCTCTCATTAATCTCAGCTCCAATCTTTATTATGTCTTTCCTTTTCTTTGGTTTGGTTGTGGTTTGTTTTTTGAAGGTCTTGTGATGCATCATTAGGTTATTTGAGATTGCCCTGATTTTTTACACAGTCACTTACAGTCACAAGCTTCATTCTTAGAACTTCCTTTTCTGTATCCCAGAGATGCTGGTATATTGTATTCTGTTTTCATTTAATTGCAGGGATTTTTAAATTTCCTCCCTGATTTCTTCAGTGACACACTGACCATTCAAAAATGAATTGTTCGATCTCCATATCTTTCTGTAGTTTCTCTCACCCTGGAGTTCTAGTTTCATTCCATTATGATCTGATAATATATAAGAAATTCTTTTTTGTTTTTGTATTTGTTAAGGCTTGCTTTATGGCCTAAACTATGATCTATTTTGGACAGTATTCCACGAGCTGCTGGACAGAATGAGTATACTGTAGTTGTTGGATGGAATGTTCTGTAAATATCTGTTAAGTCCACTTGGCCTATGGTATAGTTTAACTCTGAGGTTTCTTTGTTGATTTTTTTGTCTGGATGATTTGTCTATTGGTGAAACTGGAGTAATATTGAAGTTCAACCACTATTACTATATTGGGACCTATGTGTCCCTTTATGTTGAGTAGTGTTTGTGTTATGAATGTAGGTTTTTGTGCACATATATTTACAGTTCCTAAGCTTCTTGACAGATTGTGCCCTTTACCAATCTATAGTGTTCTCTTATCCGACTAATTTTGTTTTGAAGCCTCCTTTGTCAGATATGAGTATAGCTACTCCTGCTTGCTGTCAGGTTCCATTTCCATGCAATATTGGTTTTTGTCCTTTCACTTTTAATCTATGTATGTCTTTGCTAGTGAGATATGTTTCTTGCAAAAGATATGTTTCTTTGCTAGTGAGATATGTTTCTTTTTCTTTAATCCAATCTGTCAGTCTGTTTTTTAATTGGAGAATACCATTTAGATTTAGAGTTATTATACAGGAAGCTATGCACTAATTCCTGTCATTTTGTTGTTTTCTTTTTCTTTTTTTTTTTTTAACATTTTAAGTATTTATTGAAAGATAAAAGAATTACCAAATAATAATAAAAGGGACCCTATTTGCAAAATAGGGACAGAATGAAGAAAAATGTGTTACTTTTCGTTACTCAGATGAGTTTCAGTAAATATTAACTTTTGGAATGAAAAGTTGAACTGACTTTAAAAATTACAAAGTATAGGGTTAAAATATCTCTCAATCAGGAGGGAAAAGCCAAGTTTGTCTGTGTATCATCTTCTTTTTATGACATATAAATGTTCATTTAACTCTGCTAATGAATAAACATACAAATTTTGTATTTTTAACTGTTGAAAAAGAGCATGAGTAAAAACACATTAAGAACATTACCATTTTGCATCAGTTTTTTGTGATACTTTTGTGTGATACTTCAGTTAGGCATGACTTAGATGTATAATTTGAAAAACATGAGTTATTTAAAGGAATGTGCAATTTGACACAGCTATATGATCAAATTATATAAAGGGAAGCCATCAACACAGTGGGGTCTAGATAATAGAAATGTCTTGGACTTCTGTTTCTATTAGATAACAGAAATGTCTTTTACGTCTTTGTTTTCATTTTCATATTTTTGTAATGCATATATGTTAATTTTATAAGAGGAAAATTAAACTTTATCAAGATTACACATTCTATGTATTCAGCAGTTACAATTAGACAAATTTATGGCATTGAATTTTGCTTTCCCCCAAATTAAAAGTAAACTAAGCATTTTGCTTAAAACATTAGAAAAAAAAGCAGAAAGAAAAAAACAACTTTAAAAGCTCAACCTTAATCAGTACACTGAATAAGTTTGAGTAAGCAGTCCCAGAGCTGACTGTTTAAAACAACAGAATTAACAAATGTGTCTTACTTTTCTCTCCTTGCTGAGACAAAATACCAGACACCCACAGTTAGGGGAAGAAAGGTTTATTTAGCTCACAGTTTGTAGAGGTTTCAGTTCACAGTCAGCTGGGCCTGAGGCAGGGTGGCATGGCAGACAGGCAGAAGTCAGCAAGGTAAGCAAGGGATGCAAGCAAGTGGGGGCTCACTAGCGTCTTCCTGTATTTTATATTTTATCCAGGGTACCTGGCTTTAGGGTGGGCAGTACTCTCACCCTTAATCCTAATACCCTTAATCCTAGTGTCACATCCTTGATCCCAGCAGAACCATGCCAAACCAATCAGTGGACTAATTTCATAATCATACACTCTAGATCCAGCTACCTCTTACCACACGAGGCTTTGGGGGGACATCTAGACACAAACCATAACAAAATGTAACTTGTTTGTTCAGGCAAACAAAAATACAGAAAATAATGTACTTAAATCATGAATTCTGGAGAAGTAAAATATATAACAACTTATGTTAATTATGAAATGAATGTTGTAGTAAATATTAATTAGAAAGATTGACTCAAGGAATACAGTGCTGGAATTGGCCATTGACTACGGAAATATTAGAGCAATTTACCTAAGTGCTACTCCAAATGTTAAAGTGATTGTCTCTAAGTAGCTGGATTATGAGCTATTTCCACTCCTCTTTGTTCTTTCTGAGTGTGAAAAGTTTTACATCAAGCAGGTACAAATTTTGAAGTTAAATATGAATAAAGGCAAACTTCAAAACCCAAATCCTGTCTCTTAAAATGAACTTTTGAACTTTAAAAGCACAAACAGCTGCCTTTAATTTTTTAAGTGCTTGGAATGGAACCAGGGCCACCTACATGCCAGGCACACACTCTACCAGTGAGCTACACCCCAGTCCTACCTTTCTAAAATTTGAGTGAAGCAAAATATTGATGCATCCTCAAAGGAATTCTGAGGGCCAGGGAGCCTGGTGACAGGCTTGAGAGGCCCCGTGACTCTTAACTAGTGGTCCAGGCACCACTAATGGCAAATTGAATTTCTAGATCTCCACCTGCCTTCCTGGGCCTTTGATACCTCCAGAACAGGAAAGGTGACACACCAAGCACCACACAAACAGATACATGCTAATTAATAATTCTTTGAGTTTTGATGGAGTATCCATCACTTAAGTGGGTAACTGTTTACAAAGTGCCTCAAATCTTGTATGTTAGCAATGCAAATTTTTTTTCCTAGGAAGATGAATAGGTGAAGTGTTCTTTACCCCATTCATAGAGTAAGTAAATGAAGATAATAACTTTTGATTTAAGCCACCCAGACAAGACTACATGCTTCTTCCCACTTCTAAAGCAAGTTGAATTATGGCAAGGTGTTCTCTTGCAGAGTATATAGTACATGCATTTGCCATAAAAAATGCAGGGAGATAGCAGGTTAGAAAAGTATTTTTCCCCTATAAAAAGGAAGTGTGTGTAGATTCTGTTTATCTTGTTGAATGTGTACTTAATAAATGCAATGTTTTTGTAGTGTGTGTGCATGCACACGAGGCTGAGGATCAAGGTCAAGACCTTGCACAGACAAGGGCTGTACTACTAAGGCACATCCCAGCTCTAAATGCAACTGCTTACTCACACTCATCTTTGAAATGCCCACTTGATAATGCCACTTTGTTCTCTTGTGTAGCCAGGCAGTGAGAAAGGCAAATGAAAGAGGATATTGGAGTGGCGAGCAGAGACGCAGAGAACGAGGTAAGGACTGCATTTCTCACGCTGGTGTTCCCGTATTACTGACCAGTAACTGAGAAACACCTACTTTGGTCCTTACAGTGCTTACCGGTATATCTAAGGACACATGAGCTCTCAGAACTAAAAAAAATCGTGGAACTTTGTACAACTCAGTACTTTCTTTAAAATATGTGTATAGAACCCCATTTTCTACTATATTTAAAACAAGCTCAGGGACACACTTTAAGCAATATCTGGTTTAAAGTGTATACTGTATAGGAAAAAACGCTTCTTAAAACATTGATTTAGTTTTTCAAGGTTTGTCTTAAACATATAATCAAATCACACCTTTCACATTGCATTAACATCTTTTGTTATACTAAAGGAAAATGAGGCACTATGGGTTTTTTTTCACACTTAAACACTTCTTTCTCAGAAGAACTTATTCTGAACAAAGAAATTTATGATATGCTGAGTTTTATTTATAGGACATAAGAACTGTCCTGTCCATTTCCTAGTAAGGCTTGGTTTTCTTTTCCTTAGTGTAACACCTAACAACATATTAGGTGTCTTAATATCAAAAATATCAACTAGGCTTAATATCAAAAATTAGGGGCTGTATTAATAAGGCTGATAAGCTTATAAATTTACAAATTAGTGAAGGAAGATAACCAATGAATATACAAATAAATTAACAGTATGTCAAGCACAGGATACATGCTGTGATCAAAACAGAACACAGCCAATGGATCTTTTATCTCCCAGACTGATGGCCATGGAGGGCTTCTCTGTGGAAGTGACTTCTGCATTGAGAACTAAATGGTGGGGAGTCAGCTGGCTTTTCTGGATCCATCTAAATGAGCGCAGAGGAAACTAAAGAAATCTGGGGTATTCTATTCCTATGGATTCAATTTTCAAGGGTAAAGCAAATTTTCCACTTTTAAAATGGCTTGCATGAGTCATGTAGTAATGGGATTTCTGCATTTAGGTGGAACTTTGGCTCACAAAGTTAAATTTCACAATTCAAACATTTTCCCAAAAATGTGAGTTCAGATTCTCAGGACTGCTGTTTGCCAAGATGGCATCTGTAGCTCTTCTGTTTCTGTCCTGGAGATGCCTTTGAAGCCCTTCTGAAAAACAATTATTTCTGAGTGGTATACATTTTTATCTTTAAGAACCAGAGTCACTTCAAATGAGCAGATGCTATTATTAATACTAGTTAATTCATACAAGTGTTAGTAGTTCAGATTTAAGACTCATCTCCTCAGTGGCAAAAACTCAACCATATTTGGCTGTAACTCTCCACAGCCCCCTCGGCACACCATGCTATTGACTAGATTTTATTTATCTAATTTCCTTTTCGATGAAGTGCTAGTTTTCTTGTGTGTTTGGGAAGTAATCTCAAGTGGAATAGCCAATGAATTTATGAATTTAACAACAAAATATTGATTATAAAATTCCTATATTTTGAGAATAAACAGAGCAAATGATCTAGATCACTTTTAAAGCGTGGTTGTTTTGTGACTTTTGATTCCTGGTGTAGCTCAGTCTTAAACCATAAACTCTTTCGCAAAATGGCTTCTGAATATACCATCCTAAATATGGGTTTCTTCTCCAAAGCTAGATTTCTTTGTGGAAGGAATAACCTTCAGAGTAAAACCCCACACTTTATCTGCAGCTTACAATAACTGCAGGTTTCTCACGGGCCTGGTACAGTCAGCCTGTTGTTCATTGCTGGGACTGCCGGCCCTCTCTGGGCTTACCCTGCGTTTGCAGTCAAGTTCTCCTCTCTACCCCATGAGCTAAGGTGAGCGTTCCAGGTTGCTTTTTTTCTTTACACGCTTTGGTTTCCTCACGTGCTTCTTAGTTTTTCTGTAGGCTCTTTTTTGATTCCCAGAGCTCTTCTCTTTCTCCTGAGAAGCAGTTTTCCAGCTATCTCAATCCAGGTCCTGGAGAGACAATGATTTGCTGATGACTTCTAGTCTACCATTTTGAAGTTCTATTATTTTCTTAAAGGTTTCAATGTTTTGTAAGTACATGATCCATTTTAAGTTCATTTTTTATAAAGTGTGGGGTTCACATCAAGGTTCATTTTTCAACTACTATTGTGCCTATAAATGTTCAACTGTTTGAGTTAGCTGTGTGTGGTGGCACACGACTGTAATCCTAGCACTCAGGAAATTGAGGCAGGAGGATCATTGCGAGTTTGAGGCCAGCCTGAGCTACACAGTCATGGTAAGACCCTGTCTCAAACAGATGAACAAACTTAAAAAAACCCAGCTGTTTGGGTTAATTTCTGGGCTCCCCCTTCTTCACTGATCTCTGGTGTTTATTCTTTATCAATATCATATTGTCTTGATTATTGCATTAAATTGAGAGGGCTGCCACAACAAAGTAAATTACCACAAACTGGAGTTTTTTTCTTGAGACAGTGGCTCACTACATAGTCCAGGATGGATTGGATTTTGTCAATCTCTGTATTTATTTACATGACCATATGCTTTTCTTCTTTAGTTGTTGATATGATCTACTACACTGATTTTTCAGGCTGAACTAGGCATGCATATCTGGAATATCACTGGTCATGGTATATAATTCCCTTTTAGACACTGTTAGATTTAAACAAACTAGGGCTTTTTATTCCATGATTTGTGATATTCCCACTCAATTGCTGTTACTCTTCACAATTCCGACTTTTGCTCCAATAGTATAAAAACATATTTTTAGTTCTTTCTTCCAGAATGGTATGGTTTTTCATAGTGGGTGTTTCTCTTGAGTTATTGAACCTAACTTTGTGTGATTACAGTGATCTTCCTGGTGGTTTTCAGCTGGCATGGTTTTTCACTGAGTACTTTTGGATTCTCAAGTATATGTGTGCAAGCCTCTAGTATTTCTGGTCTTAATTATTAGAAATACTGTGCTGGTAGGAAGATTACTGTTTTACCAGGCTGCATATGAATGTAAGTGGCTGTTATTTCTACTTAAGTTTCAAAAATAAACACAAAATATCTCGAGATTAGGAAAATTTTATTCATCATCCCCGAATGAATTATGTATACAAATCTGATCAAAATAATAATAGTAAGGGTATTTTCAGTAGTACCACAAACTATCTGTACCCGAAGACAAAACCAAATAGTAAACTGGTAAGCATACATCGAAATGTACCCGTTTAAAATATCTGTTTGTGAAATTCATGAACATGTTCATGTACATGTTTTTACAGTTATGAAGTGGAAGAGGCACACAAAGATCTACATAAAATTTTCATATAACATGAACTATTCATGAATTTTCAAACTATTCTCCATGCTCTGGATAAATAATCAGAAGGCCATAAAATCTGGTAAATTTTAAAAAAACAAAATACAGTACTTCTAATTCCTCTTATACGCCCTTTCAACTCTTCTATGAGACGTACTCATAACCATATAGAAGCAAGTTTGGCTGGGAGACGGGTATTTGCATAGGGTCTCTATTAGGCTGGGAAGCTCAGAAAGTACTGAAACAGATTTTTCATTAGAAAACTTACAGTTGACTATTTTAAGCATTGGTTCAAAGGTATGACCACTGAATTGGTCCATCTGACTTACAAACTATAATTATTATTATTTTTTTTTACAAACTATAATTATGAATTAAGTCTGATATGGAGCAGCTTAAAGTGATGTTAGATAGCCTACTGATTCTTGCCTAGTTGAGAAAAACCACAAATTTGGGGACAGAAAATGGACATGAGTGTTTTCAATTCTCCTTTTAAACAATGATACAGGTATACATCATCACAGATATTTTATTTTTGTGGTGCTGAGGATTAAACCCAGGCCTTGTACATGCTAGGCATGTGCTGTACCACTAAGCTACGTCTCCAGGCCAGCTTTGACAATTTAATAAAACCAAGTATTCCAAATCAGGATTTATAGTGAAGATTTACCTCTCGTAAAACCTAGAATACTGAAAAACAGTCTCAGGTAAGAGCAAGATCAAGTTCAGAGAACTAGAGTGAACTGCCTGGGACAAAGAAACTAAAAGAGCACAAGATAATATTAGGAGACAATGGCTTTACCAACAGAAGTTTTGTTTAGAGAAGGAGGCAACACTATGTCTTTGAATTATAAACTATACAGTTTGATCTATAATGTTGTGATAGATTTTTTTTTCCTTAAGCAAATTCAGTCATACAATCTTTCTGAGTAGACCAGTGTATCCTGACCTATACATCCCATTTGAATAATAATTAGAAAAGAAACACGAAACTAGGAAATGCCACATTTCTTGAGTACTTAATCTTAAACTCGAGGCTAAGCACTTATGTTTCATTTACTCCTCCAAAAAACCTTTGGAAGTATGCATCCTTTTCTAATTTACTCATGTGGAAATTGAGGCTGATGGGTGCCCATGAATGGATGTATGGAAAAAGAAAATGTGATATAAACACGCAACAGAGTATTATTTAGCAGTAAAGAAAAATTAGAAATTTGTCATACACAGGAAATGGATGGAACGGGAGGTCATGTTAATCAAAATAAGCCATTGTGTATAAATATCAACATTTCTTTAGCTATTCATCTGTTAATGGACATATATGCTGTTTCCAAGACCTAGCTATTCCAAATTGTGCTACTATAAAGATGGGTATGCATATATCCCAGTAATGTAACTTTAATTCTTGCAGGAAGATACCTAGAAGGGGGGGATAGGCTGAGTCAAACTGAATTTCTATTTTTAGTTTTTTGAGAAATCTTCACACTTATTTCCACAGTGATTGTACTACTTTACAATCCCACCAACAATGTAGAAGAGTTCCTTCCCCCCACCATACTCACAAACATTTATTATTATTTTTTTATGTTACCCATTCTTTCAGGGATAAGATGGCATCTCGATGTAGTTTTAATTTGCATTTCTTTTATGGCCAGCGATGTTGAACATTTTTCATGTATTTACTGGCCATTTATATTTCTTCTGAGAAGTGTCTATTCGTTTTGGTTGCCCATTTTTTGAATGGGTCTTTGGGAGTACTAGTCTGCCATAAAGAAAGATAAACTTGAGGCATTTGTAGACAAATGGATGCAACTTGAGAATATAATGCTAAGTGAAATGTCAGATACACAAGCTTAAACATTGTACGGCTTCTCTTATATGAGAAACTCTCTCTCTCTCTCTAGGGTGGAGAGGGTACACAAAATAGAAGAGAAATAGGAAGTAGGGAGAAGTTCAAATAATTCCCCAAATTTTCTATTCCATCATTACAAAAATATTTCAATATATTTGCCAATTTGTTTAATTTATACTACTAGTTTCTCTTAGTTCATTGAAAATAAAGTTTTGGGCTATTATCTGTTTGTTTCCTTTTTATAAGAGTCTTTTGTCTATAACTTGTACCCTGAGTAACGTTTTACCATTCCTTTAAAATTATGGTACACAGTGTACTAACTATTGTTATTCTTTGTTATTAAAGTTTTTTTTTTATAGAAGAGTGCTTTTTATATTTTCTTTATCAGTATCTATTATATTAAAATAAAAAGCCATACTCAGAAAGACAAGTATTGTGTGTTTTCCCTAATACATGGAATCTAAAAAGAAAAATAATGACAGAAGGATGACTAGTATTAGAATAGAGGAAGGAATAAGGATGGGGTAAGGGCTGTGAGGGAGGGTAACAGGGAAATGGATATAATCAAAATATGTTATATGCATGTATAAAAATACCACATTGAAACCCAGTATTTTATAAAATCAATGGACTCGAATAAATTTAAAAATTAAATTTGAAGTTGAGAGGCACCCACATAATGTAGCTGGTATTTAAACTCAGGCCTTACTCAAAAGCTTGTGGTCTTTCTATACCAACATGCTGCCTTCCCAAAGTGAGATGTTAAGAAGTGACCTAGTCCAGGTCTTTATGACAGAGACAAACAAAGAGGAAGAGGAATAGTTACTGGGACATTTCTTCAGAGGAATTCTTTTGACTAGCTGTTAACTGGGGTTTTTGTGCACCTTAGAGGTAGATACTAATGACTAGGTTTCTGAGGGGAGATTTCCCGTAGGGATTGATAACATTCAGGATGTAAGAATTGTTCATTTTCTAGAAGCGGAAACTTGGAAAAGTTTGTAGCTTTACGTTGGTGATACTGGATAAATTTTAAACTGGAGAGTGGGAGTTCATTCCAGATATGTTTTCCAGGTTTTTGTTCTGGCATTCAGGCTACAAAACCTTGCTTACCTAAGCAATATTCTGCTCATCCTATCTATCCTATGTGTCATTTGAAGTTTTTTTTTGCTGTGTAAGAACAGAAACAGTGGTTTGAATCACAAATTAAGAAAGGATGCACACAATCTATTGTTAGCTATTTGCATTTATGAGAGAGTGTCACTATAAATAACTAAAAGCAGTCTAAATACTTGAAGCTAGATACCCCAATCTTCTTTCCAGATAAACAGATAAAAGTGTCATGACAACTACAAAGCATTCCAATTACATCTAACTGTTGTTCTCTTTCTTCTCTTGTGAAACAGACTAAGACCACCAGGTGAAGATCCTTTTTGACAGAAAGAGCCTCACGAAAGGCTGCTTAGGGAGGGAAAGAACTCTTCAGGAATGAGCATTAGTAGACTGCTTCTGATGGTTCTCTAGGGAAATACAAGGAGAAAATAACAATGGGATGCATCTTGAGGTCAGGAAAATCAGGTACAAAAGGCTAATGTCTCCAGATATGAAGTGCTTTATGTTTTAGATATAAGGCATTTTTCAGATGGAAGTATGAAGATAGCCATAGAATACTGGACAAAAAGGAAATACTCCTCCTTAACTTCTTTGTCACTTCAGATTCTAAATTTGAACAAAAAAAGATATTATATAGGGAATGGCAGAAATACCCTGAAATTTAGTCTCCCTGAGGCACTGGACAACTTCTCTGTCTAGTGTTTCAACCAGGGTTAAAGATACTGTGCTGTGATGTAAGCAGTGAAATAGCAGACTAGAAGTCAAGGCAATCTTGGGTTTTAGCCTGAGCTGTTCTTGCTCAGATTACTCCTTTCAAGATGCAAGAGCTGGATCTGTTAACTTCTTTTGGGGGATGCTGGCAGGCATTCTGCCTTCTAGTGGTCATATTTTAGGGTGTGCAGCCAGGGTATCAGGGAAACCCAATTTAAGGAACTGTTTTACTCCAGGGGCCAAATATCAGCAGCTGTAGCAGATGAAAGGAGGATAAGTGCTCCTTGCTTAGAACATGACTAACTGGCTACCTGGTTGTCAATGGAGAAAGACTGTGCTTCTCATGATCTCTCTACAGACATCCGTAGGTGCCTAACTATGCAAGTTAGTAAGTCGTTCCAGTAAACCAGGCAAACTGGACCTGACAGTGGTCAGAGTAGAAGACTGTTTGTGTACTCTGGCAGAGAAAGAAAAGTGATGTATGATCAGGTACTGATGTTGGCTGGACCAAACTAAGGTCTCTAGACCTGAGCATTCCAACAATTACTCTCCTAATCTGATCACTTTTGGAGGCAAGCCTGGCATTCAGACTCAGAGGAAAGATTTTTGTTTTCCCAAGTTAGGGTGGAACCTTCATGCAGGCTTCAAGAGCTGAAGCCTGCATGAAGAGCTGAAGCCTTTTCTTGTCATGAAGAAGACAAGAAAAGGTCTTTTAGCAGCCTGTGGTCTTCGAAAGGAAGAATATGGAACCTCTGTTAATGGAGCCAAGATATAGTGGGTTTCAAACACTCCGAATCTTGTACGCCAGAGACAAAGATGAGAGAAATCAGCTGACCAGGGGTGGGTAAGATGTCTTGGCAAATGGTGGGAGTCCCAACGTGAAAGTGGCAGAAATGTGAAGTGTATGCACTGAGATCCTGAGCACAAGAAATGGTCTTCTCCAAGCAAGGTGGACTTTATTCAACGTTATTATTATCTGTATTATGGTTTAGATCTAAAAATGGCCCCCAAAGCCTCATGTGTTTGGAGGGTGACTGGCTTACAAGAGTACAACAGTTGACTTGCTGTTGGAAGGTGGGGTCTGGTCAGAAGATGTAGGTCCCTGGGGAATCACCTGGAAAGGTGTATCTCCCGTCCTGGCCACCAAGAAGTACACAGATCAGGCCCCTTCTGTCATGCTGTACTGAACCACCCAAACATGGACTGAAACTTCTCAAGTGTGAGTTAAAATAAATCTCTCCTTTAAATTCCAGGCATCAGGTATTTTGTTCCAGCAACGAGAAAAGTGATGAGACCAACTGTTAGGTTCTTTTGGCACATGACAAATGAAATTAAGGTCAGCTATTTAAAATTTTGGTTTAACACTCAAATATCTCATCTTCGACAAAGGAGCCAAATACCCTCACTGGAAGAAAGATAGCCTCTTTAATAAATGGTGCTGGAAAAATTGGCTTACCACATGCCGAAAACTAAAACTAGATACATGTCTCTCACCATGTACTAAACTAAGATCGAAGTGGACCAAAGACCTAAACATAAAAACAGAAACAATAAATCTCCTAGAGAATAAAAATAGGAAGAACTCTCGAAGACATAGGGGTTGGAAAAAAGTTTATGAATAAAACTCAGGCTGCACGGGAAACAATTCAAAGAATCAATGCTTGGGACCACATCCTATTAAGAGGCTTTTGCACAGCAAAAGAAATTACTAATAGAGTAGGGCAAAAAAATCACAAACTGGGAGAAAATTTTTGCCAGCTGTCCCTCAGATAAAGGTCTAACATCCAGAATATATAAAGAACTCAAAAAGATCAAACCTCCCAAATTTAAAGACCCAATCCAAAAATGGACATCTGAAATGAATAAACATTTCTCAGATGAAGAAAAATGGCAAATAAATATATGAAAAAATGTTCAACATCATTGGTCATTCGAGAGATGCAGATCAAAACAACACTAAGATACCATCTCACTCCAGAAAGAATAGCTATTATCAAGAAATCAACCAATAACAAGTGCTGGTGGGGATGCAGGGGAAAAGGAACCCTCCTCCACTGTTGGTGGGAATGTAGACTGGTCCAACCACTGTGGAAATCATTGTGGAGATTCCTCAGAAAACTGCAACTAGAAGTTCCATTTGACCCGGCTATTCTTCTGCTGGGTATCTTCACAGAAGAATTAAAATCATCATATCACAGTGATATATGCACAACCATGTTCATAGCAGCACAATTTGTAA
>PVJO010021042.1:0-30808 GCA_004026905.1 Hystrix cristata | reverse complement strand
GAATTGACCAAGACAGCACAAAAGAAAACTGTGGCGACTTATTGTGGTCAGCTTGAGCAGGAACGCCCAGCTGGACTGACTTGATGTGGTTCTGGGTAGTAGGTCCACCTGAGGATTGCTGCCAACATAACATAAAGGAGAACGGGAGTTGAAGATAGGGGCCGGCTGTTTCCCAGGAGAAGCTCTGTTGCTGCGGATTCTCCCGAAGGGAACTCGGCTGTTCTCCTCACAGAAGGAGCACAGGGACTTGCTGTTGAGGATGGCTACTATTCACTTCAGGGGAGCTCTGGTCCTCATCTCTGCTGTGAGCATTGTATCCTGGGTCCAGTATAGACTTCTTCAGCCTTTTAGTGCAGACACGGATGTACCTGGGACACCACTGTAGGCTCCCAGCCCTTGATTGGTCTCCAGGGCATAGAGAGACATTCTGCACTCTTCCTGCATGGGGCTTGTGTGTGTGAATGTTGTAACTTGGATCTGCCCTGTATTAAATCTGCTCTCTTGCAAACCACTGACTCTAGAAAAGTAAGTACTACAAAAAACAAAAACAAATATGAAGTATGAAGGGCATAATCATAGTTGTGTAAGCAATTCGAATGTATACTATGTTCTTGTGTTTGCAAGTGAATAAACTATTAAAAAGCTGAGAAAATACATGAGTATAGCTAGTAACAACAATATCTAGAAAGTATTTAACAGTTCTAAATTTTCTCACAATGGAAATCTCTACTCAGTAGTAGCCTATTAGCATGTATAGTCAACATGAAAAAAAGCTTACTGTATTATTTCTCATATTAAAAATGGTAAAAATTAAATTAGGGAATATGCATTGCTAAAAATTTAATATAATGATAAAATGCTGACTTTTAAAACATCATCCTACATAAACATAAATGAAAATCCAAAGTCCAAGCCTTCATATGCACATGTAACTTCTAACAATTCTTTCCTCTAATTGCAAAATGACTTTTGAAAATGAGAGGCTGCCATAAAATCCAGATAAAGAAGTCTTCTGTACAGAAGCAGCAACGATTATTTTTCTAATGTGCCTATCTAGAGCATGACGCATTTTCCCACTCATGTACATAACACATTCTCTTTTCATGCAACTATTTTGCCAAGTATGCTCTTAAAGAGTATCCTCTTTAAGGAGTGTCAGCCCTCCAGTCACCTTTGTCTCTCCAAGAAGATAACATGGCCATTCTGTGTTTCTTTCCAGTTTCTCCATGTGAGAGTTGTAACCTCAGAATCTGAGAATCGATCTCAACTATTCACCACAGTCCAGTGAGTGCTGTGATTTCAACTTCAGGAAATTTTTCTCTTTTCCCTTCTCTCTCCTACACTTCCTAATTTTTAGTAAAACTTTGACAACTCTAGATTTTAAACACAGAAATGAGAACGTTTACAGTATTAACACTATGTCTCAAGGTTTTAAAAACCACTTCTTTTTAATTGACACACGATTGTACATACTTATGCATAGCGTGGTATTTCCATACACATACACCATAAGTAGATTCCTCCTCTTACTCAGCTTCACCCCTGGGCCCACTGACCCTTTCTCTGTTGTCTTTCATCCCCTCACACCAATTCACAGCTTGGGTAACCACTATGCTACTCTCTATTTATATGAGTTCGATTTTTTTACCTTCCACATATAAGCAAAACTGTAATATCTGTCTTTCTTGATATGCTACTCGGAAGAATAAGAGGACATATCTTTAATACTGATCACTATCCTCATATGTTCTTTGAAATTAACTAAAAAACATGTGGATGCAAGGTAGATTGGAAAATTAAATTTATCCTTTCCTTTTATTCACAGATGCAATCAGACAGTCCCACAATCGAGCACATAGAAGATATTATTTGAATATCTGAAAACTATGTGGTAGTGCTAGGGTCTAATGGATCTTCCCCCATCCCCAAAATAATACTAGTACCATCTCTACTTCTTTTACCACAAACAAAGCTGGAAAATTGCTTTCAATATGACTCCTCAGAACAAAGATCAATGTATTTCAGGAAAGCAGAAAAATATGCAGGGGCTAGGGGTTGCACAAGGAGTATTTTAGCATTTAAGTCTGTTTTTCATTTCTCATTTTTTAAATGAGAAGAGGTGAGGATCCAACAGTGGATGTACATTCTATGCTAAATTGTCCTGCTAGTTGACTATAGGGCACCAGAGACAGCACACCACTATCCATCACTTTGCTTCAAGTATTATGAAAAGACGGTTTCCCCTTTAATGATACCATATCTTTATAGATTCAAAAATAAACAACCCAATAACTTAAATTATTATAAATTAAAATAATTCACTGTTTCAAGTTCAGTATTTGCTAACTATTCTTATTACCTATTGTTGTTTCAAGGTTCACAGTCCTCTCAAAGCTATTTTAGAAAAGGGAAAGACAATTTAAATGCAAAATGTCTTTTTTTTCAAAGAGGGTGTAAACCTAGAAATGCATCACTGCACAAGTGGAGGAACTTCTCATAAAAATGGAAAGTGAGTAATGAGATGCATCTATTTCTCCAATATGATTACTTATAAAGTTCTGTGACAGGCATATCCCTTACAATTCAATAATATTCAACAGTTCCTAGACAATTTTTAAAAATTTACACTTGGGATTTTATTTGCTAATGCTTTTATTCCAGATTCCACAAACAGAAATATTCCTCTTATCTCTTGCAAAATGAATTAAAATAGTTTCTTGTCATTTAGAAGGTTGACGGTGCTCAAAACACTTGCCTTATTCTGAGAGATGTATATAACACTGTGATTCTGAATATTCCCACCCTAAAATCAATAGATAACTTGAAATGAGGATATTCTTGAAATGCATACAGACTATACCTAGCCTCTTGGCATTTATTTATCTGTATATCTGTACTCCAAAAGTTCATGAAGACATTCTTGACTCTCGAGGTTACTGTGCCTGCTTCTCGCAGTGACCACTAGGGAGAGCTACCTCACAGCATACCACAGCCACCCGCATTGCCACATTCAGTAGTCTCCATCACCAGTAACAGTAATGAAAAACAACAGCCACTTAGCAGCTTTTCCCATAGAGGGAGATTCAGTAATAACATCTTCCCAATATCAATTCTGGTTGTATGGTTATATTTGTCATCCACAAGTATATAAACTGTGCAAATCAACAATTGTTGGATTTGCTACCATATTAATACTGGATAAACCATATTCCAAACCATTTTACTTTTCAATTCATCAGTTCTCTTTTATGGAGTAAAAGTAACTTTATGATAGTATTTTGATTTTAAGAAAAACAAATCAATGTATATACTACACTGAGCATATAAAAATAAAGGTTTGTATGAAGAGATAATTTAATGAAACTAAAGCATTGTTTTCAAACATTAGAAATTATGCATGAAACAAAAAATAGTTTTAATTATGGTACAAGTTCAATAAACTCAAAACTTTTAAGAAACTATATATTTTAAAAATTTTAATATTGCCTCATCTAGAAAATCAAGGTTGGCATTTCTAAATATTGTACTGATGTTAAGAAAGAAAGTTTGTATCGGATTTTGTGTTTCCAGATCATTCTAAAACTCATTTTGTTTTAAAAGAGGGAAAAATAAATCATTCAGAATGGCTAGAATAAATTTCCCACATGATACGCCTACTTAGACATAAGACTAAGAGCTTAAAAACAGACCATAACTGATTTTATACCTCCTAAATTATGAGATTTTTAGAAAAATCACAACTACTTGGGATTTGAACCTACTTTTGTTGAATATACGTATAGTATTGGCCTTGGTTACACATGTCTGTTGATTTGTGCACAATATTTGCTAATTCTTCTTGCCTTTCCTCTTCTGTGGTTTTATTTATTTTCCTTCCACTTCATTTAGCTTTGGTTCTAGCCCAACAATTTTTCTATTTTGCAAGCGAGTTTAAAGGGAAATGTTATTAAATCAGGGAATTCCATAAATATTGGTTAAAAGTTATAAATAGGTTGTCTTTGGTATTTGTCAACATAGAATTCTTTCAATTAAAATATTTCCTGGCTACCACAGCGTGGAAGCTGCGGAAATTGGCTCCACATCCAGCTGGCTGATTCAGTAAGAAATCAGCTGGCCTCAATTTAGATTTCTTTTCTTTTAAAGCAGTGCCAAATTGAGGATTAGTACATTGTGGAGAGGGAGGCGGGCAGCTCCACCCCTGATCGGCCATTCTTCATTCCCTAGAATGGGCTTGCCTTCCCAGCCCCAGCTGTGCACTGAATTAATCTACACAGGGAGCTTTGCTATCTACACCATTTTCAACATGCTCGTCCAGGTCCTGCACTTCTTCTGACAAAAGTAAAATGAAGTTCTGGCGACACTGACCTGGAGACTTTACTCAGACCTGAATATAAACACTCAGCACTCCGAACATGCACACAGGGTGGCGGGGGGGTTAAGTACAAATTATGAAAACGGCCAGTGTTTAAAACAGAATCTTAGAAAAAACAGACAAGAACATTTATTCAGAGAAAAATCCATCCCAGGAAATGAATGGAATTTTATTTCCTTAACAATTGTCCTTCTGAACTAAGTGTGTGAGAATGACTTAGCAACCAGTCCGAGAAAGGACACTTACTCTTTTCAGTGTCTCCTGCAAATAATTGGTATTATTCCACTAAATTCTTCTTAGAGTATCTTCCATTCAAACCACTCAGGCCAAAGTCTAGCACACTAAGATTTTCATGTTCTGCTTGGAGCCCATGAGCCAATTATGTGGCTTCATGAACTAATCTTGCTTTTACACCAATAAGGAAGGTCACATATATATGATTTGATTGTATATTATTGTTACGACTAACTGTGACCTTTTGTTTAAAAAAAAAAAAAACTCAGTCCTTACTTCTGAAGGGTTATTAATGACAGTGTCTAAGAAAATAGTTTGGGGTTTTGAGCTCCAATTGTGAGCCAGCTAACTATATTTGTTTGAGTTTTGCCTTGGTTTTGTATTATCACCTATCTATAGAGCAGGAAAGTAATTTGCTTGTCTTTACTTTCATAAATATCTGCAAAACACATTATTATGTTCTATATATTAAAATACTGCTAAGGAGATAATACAAATAATTCAGCAGAGTATCTACACTTCAGCTCATTTACTCACTATCTTGGGATATACTTTATATTTGGATAAGTGAATGTAAAATGAACATCAAAAAGACATCTTGATCAGGCATCCTGTGCACCTCTAAAGATCTTACTTATGAAATTTACATCCTGAAAAAAATGCATAACAACAAAGATGTTAACAATGAGAAGTGCTGATGAATATATTTCAAACCTAGGTTATCTGTGCCTTTAGCTGTGAAAATATTTCATATAATTCATTAATTTAACAATCACCCTTTTAAAATGTGTCCTACGTTTAAAAGCGATACCTATTGCTCTCTACCACCATAGCTGTCACTGAAAGCCATTTTACCTTTCAGAGTTTTCTTGTGATTTTCATAAATTTGTAATACTAAGCCAAAAAAAAAAACTATCAAAACTTCAACTACAAAAAAAATAACCTGTAGTAGATGAAAAAAAAACAGAAGACTGATCTTAAAACTTAGACTCTATATTGCTATACAAAGAATTGGATTAAAAAATAAAAAGTACAATGCTGGTCTCATATTTGGTTTAGGTCATACTGTTTATTTCTGCTTATCAATCCCGGCGAAATAGAACCTTTCAATAAAACAATTGACTTGTAAATGTGAATGTTAACCCAGTTTGAACAAAAAATATATTTGCCTACCCTCTCTTCAGAGATGAATTTTAAAATCTTTATTACATTTGTGTGTTTGGAAAGAAACTAAAACAGTAGCAAAAGAAAAACAGGAAAATAAATGTATCTGTGGATCTAAAAGCAATTTAGATTGCAATTGCTTCTGTAGAGATGAAATAGTTTCTGGTGCCAGATTAACAGTAGGAAAAAGTCATTTGGATCCTTTGCCACTGTTGTGGTATAAGAATGCTATCAGATCCCATAGGAAAACAAAGGGAAGTGCTTTTCATTTTTGGCCACAGTGCTTGAAAATTTACAAGGAATAAGGTGAAAAACAGGGTGACATCAATGGTCATAAAAATATGACCTTCAACTTGATAGAATAAGATAAATAAAAGTTTTCCACTGCACCTGACATTTAAACATTAAGGAAGTGGTAAGGAAAACCTACCCTTTACAATGGGCCTAAGTATTATTCCAAATATTCCTGATATTTATATTTTTAAGTCACTGAAATCTCATCTGTCAATTCAAGAAAAGACAAAACTGTCAGAAGCTAAATTGAACACGGATTGTTATCTTACCACTCTTAAGGTTTACCTATGAACTGTCCCCTAAAGACTCACGTATTGAAGGGTTGGTCCTCAGCACATCACTATTCAGAGGTGGGGCTTTGGGAAGGTGATTGGATCATGAGAGCTCTAACTTCAACGGCGTATCACCCACTGACGGATTCATACTCTGGTGGCATTATGGGGGTATGATGGAAATACAAGTGGAACCGAGTTAAGAATGGATTATGGGAGTATTCTGTTGGGGATTCTATCTTGTCCTCAGCCTTCCCTCCTGGGCTAGCACTCTCTCTCTCCCCTTCTCTCCCTTTCCCCACCCCCATGTCCAGGAGGTGAGCGATTCTGCTCCATAACACACTTCCCACCATGATATTCTGCTGTGCAGTGGTCCTGGATGCAATGGAGCCAGCTGTCTGTGGACTGAAACCCTCCAAATTATGAGGAGGGTTTCTTCTTTCTAGATTGTTTATGTTAAGATATTTTGTCACAGAAATGAAAAGTTGACTAACACAACCACTTCAGGTAAAAGTACAGTGGATATAATAATCAAAGCACTGTGACCATATCGTAGTATCTTCCTTGCATTGGTTACAGTAAGATCCTTAGGCCAATTCATACCCCCAGCAGAGAAGGGTGTTTAATAAACTAGTTGGCATCTCTCTGCCTGAAGCTGAAACTTCCACCTGGGACGAAGAGACTGGCGATCTGGAGCTGGTTTAATCTCCGAGAACGACCCACTTGGTTCCTGGTACTGCGAACTTGGAAGCTACAAGATTGGGCTGATTCCAGTACTTACAAAACTTCCTCCTCTACTTTCTCTTGACTAAACCACAAATCTCCCTGTTTGCTTAAAAGTTCAGAGTTAAATCTAAAAACAAAAGAACCACAAATGACATGAAATGGTTAACTTTGTATGCACTGACAAAATTATAGTGGCGATTGCATTTAATCGCGGATTGAGTGATGTATTAACTATACTATAGATTGAATCTATTTATTTCATGGGAATTTGAGGATTCTTCAGCAAATTAAAAAGTAATATACAGAATAAGAAAGTGTATCCCTATTTTCTACGATCCCTCTTTGGATTGACACAAACCTATGCTATTCTGACTGTTTAGACAGTCACAGTCAGAATAGGGTTTTGTTAGAGATCAAGAATGGCTGATTTCTGAGGAACAATCTCTTTATCAGAAAATTGGATAATCCCTATAAAATTGTTTTTTAGTTAGAAAGAGATCCCATCATAATTTTCTTTTAATTTAAAACAAGCAAAAATAATAAATTTTGCTGGATCTTGCCTTATATAGAAAAAAGGGGTGTGAAATATAAATGAAGATGTATGTATACTTATTTACATATAATTTTTAAAATACAGTTCCATAAATTTAGAATTAGTCACTGGGAAGAATCCACTGAGCCTGCTGGTTACTTGCAAAGTAAACATTCACTCTTCCTTCTTTACCAACACACATTTTCCTGTGGAGTGAGGGAATATAGCAAAGTGCTTTTCTATCAAATTTCATTTGGACCCAGAATTACAAATAGACTACTCAGGTGATCAATTTCTTGCTTGTATGATGTCAGTAGATTTTTAATTGAAGTTTTCAAAATAAGTCCTTATAAAAGGATTGACTCGATTGGTAGATACCTTAATTGGCATAATTCTTTTCAATCTGTAGTCTTTTTTCTTGCCCAAAACATGAATAGAATTGCTAAGGTTTCAGCAATCATCTTACCACTATAGACTGTATATGAAGTCAGACTTCAGGCATAATAAAATAGAAAAGCCTGAAGGAGCTTCAGATATCCATGAGAATTATCTATAAGAGCTTCCATCTCGGTCCTGGATTGTCTACCTCTGGACTTAAATTATTTGAGGGAAAAGAGAGCCCTATCTTATTACATCACTATTTTTCAAATCTTGGATTTACAGTTGAGTTCAATTTCTAGAAGAGTCACCAATGTGTTTTGTTCATTTTTTTTTTTTACAATTTATAATGTAACTTCTTTTTAAATGCCTTTGATTGCATGAATGTTAAAATTTGTTTTAGATTTGCTTTGGATTGCAGTACCCCTCTAGAGTTGTGGTTCCTAGATTTCACATGAGTGTAGGCTCACATCTAAATTTCACTGAATAATTTTTTGACACATAAAATTCTAAATTTTCTTCAGTTGTTTCTTCTGTAAATTGGAAACTAATTATAATATGTACAGCAAAGTATTGCTCTGAGAATCTAAAGTGCTTTGTACCATGTGCACCACATTGCTTCTACGCAACTGATAATTGTAAAAAGAAATATACACGCAAATAATAGTACCGAACATAGTACAGGAAATGAATCCTCAGCTTTTCAGTCTCTTACACACTCCAAAATATCTACTTAATTGTCTGTACAATCTTTAAATACTTTTACCCACAAAATGAAAATACGACTCACAAACTGAGTGATTAAAAAATATTTAACTGTATGGATAATGTTACACATTTTGGTGTGTTATATGTATAAATATTGATTCTTCTCAGATATTCTACTTCATTCATTTTCTTAATTTAACTGCAAACAGACCCACACGTTTATCTCAGTGGCACGTAGACCTTTCCAGTCTTTCTTCAATGACATTCTTTACTCTCAGATTTCTCAATCTCTTTCTCTGGCAGGACCAATCATATACCTTTATTTGATTTTCTTTAATGATTCTTCTCACATCCAACACCAGCATCACATATATGATTTTGTCATAAAGTCTTAAGAAAACAAGACTTTCCATTTGAATTTATGTGGCCACATATGTAAACAATGATTTCAGTGCCATTTTATCCACATGTATTGTGACAATTGATCATGATACGTGGATTGGATGAAGAAACACCTAGGAGATTAGTAAAGCGCACTTCTGGGTGTGTCCGGGAGATGACTGGCACTTAGGCCAGCAAATACAGGAGAGAAAACCCACCCCAGTTGCGGGCGGCACCAACAATAGGCTTATAGCTTGGATGGAATAAAAGGAAAGGAGAAAGAAGTTGCTGCATGCTTTGCAGGTCCGTTCTGTTTGTGTGGGTGAATCTTCTGCCGACACTGCCTGTGGACATCAGACAGCAGTTTCTTGAGCCTTTCAATGCAGACTCCTCCCAGCAACTCTCTCCAAGGAACGCCCAGGCCTTGGGTTTAAACCAGTGTTGTAGTCTTTATCCTTCTTGCTCCACAGCTTCCAGTTTCTTGGACTGAGAGCCTGCTATATTCTTTGGTTCTCCAGAACACTATCACTGGTCATGTAAGCCTACTTAGTAAATCCCCTTGCATAATTAGAGAGAGAGAGAGAGAGAAAAGGAGAAAGAGGAAGGAAGGAAGGACGAAACTGTTCTGGTGAATCCTAATAAACCTACCATATATATAAAATGAAGAATTGATTGATGTTATTAATGGGCAAATGTTGCTAACACTTCAGGAAAATGTATATATTTTATTATATACTGAATGACTCAGAGATAGCCTTTCATCTGCATCTCTCAGTCCCTCGACTTGTGTAGCTAGTAAAATTTATTTTCTTAAATTTTCCAGTTTCAAGTACCATTTTCTTCTCAAGAACTATGTAAGATAAGTGTATTACCAAGAAGGCTAATAGCAACAGTGAAATTCTTTTCCTCTCCCTTTCAAAAGATATCTGTACAAGTAGTAAGATAGTCTTTCCTTTAGGAGATCAAACTGCATTTCATTCACATGCGAACCTTGTTAAGGTAAAAGCATTTCAACAAGGTCTAAAGTAAACAAAAATTTAGATTGGGAAAGAAAAAAAAAAAGAAAATTTTACTTTGGGGAAGGCAAGAGAAAAGAGGGTTGAGTGCCTAATAGTATTCTGAGTTTTATTTAAATAGCTTATTATATTTGCATTTTGGTAGCTCTTATTTCCACACTGTGCTTCCCTAACACTTTCCTTCAAATAAGAAAGTGTGTTTTTCTGCACCTCTACACTAATGATTCCTCACTCAGCAAGGCTTGCACTTATTAAAGCTTTTTATTGCCACTTTGCTTAAAGAGGTGTCTGAACTCTTGCAGGTAGACAAATCCAGAGGGGAAATTCATTTGAAAGTATTCATAATGGAATAGAGAGATGAAAAACAAAATTACTGCTGTGAACTACATTTTTTTCGGGTCTCTACAGATACATCAGATTTCTGCACTTTGACTCAAGAATATGAAAAAGATCTTCTCTTGGGTCCAAATATCTAAGTGTAACAAATTCTTTTGCATTCATTATTGTGTGAATATAAAAATTAAATTGGCATTAGGATATGACCTATTGAAGACACAATAACACAGATTAATTATTTCTTCTTAAGAAAGTTTTTGAATACATAGCATTAGAACAAATCAATTCTAAAATTTTTAGAGAAATGGTTCATATCGCCTTCAATAATACTACTTTTCCCTAATTATTTTCTATTGAAAAGTTTGTATGAATTTTCTATTGTTTTCTTAATGAAACTTACTGAAATGATAGTACTGGGCATACAATATTTTGCAGAATATCTTCCTCATTAGAAATATTCAAGTGGCCCAGCCTAGGGTCTTCTCATAGATGGTGTGTTAGTCACCTAGCTGTTGCTGGACAAAATACCAACCATATACAATTTAAAGGGAGAGGGTTTAGTTTGGCTCAAGGTTTCAAAGATTTCAGTCTTTGATGTGCTGACATCAAGGCAGAAACATCTTGGCAAAAGGGAAGGATAGAAAAAAGCTACTCACATCATGGCAGCCAGGAATTAGAGAACGGGAAGAAAACAAGAGAAGAGACATCCCTTTCTCAATCTACTTTCTCCAGCTGGGACTCAGCTCTTAATAGCCCATTCAGTTCATAAACCTGTCAACAGCACTGATGAGATTAGTGCCAACATGATCCAATCACCTTTCTAGACCCCAACTATGAATATTCCTGCACCAGCAGCCAGATACTCAATATGGGGACACTGCAGATTTAAACATAACAGATGGGCAAGTATACTTGGTCTTTGTCCAAATGATAATAACTCTTAATTTTTATTTTAAAAAGAGTTACGAACATTCTAAATCATTAGAGTTACCTAGTTAACACAAATTTTAAGCCTCAAAATTCCTTTTAGGGTTACAAATTATTTCCTTCTCAACCTTCATCCCACATTCACTCCATGGCTACTTTAAATGTTAACGTATGCCTGAAACTCAGAAGGACTACAGAAGTCACTAATTTAAGCACAAAGTGATAGAGCTACATTTGTAGAAACATGAGAGTTCCTGGTGTTAGGTAGTACACACAGGAAGTCTTCATCCAGAAGAAGCATTTCCAGGATGTCCAGCAGATGGAGAAAGAGTATTCAGTGAATGTGGGCGGGAAGAGGATGATGAGAATGTAATGTTCACTCAAGAAGTCACACACAGTCCTTTTCAGTAATAAGGTAAGTCATCAGGTAACAATGAGGCAAAGGGGAAAAAGAAAATTTGGGAAAAGGTTTTAAATATTTCCATGTCACTAGGGTAAAACTCCTGAGTTTTTGTTGGTTTGATTTGGTATCTTAATCAATATATTTTAAAATTAAGATCAGCTCAGGTAGAATTACGAAACCATTTTATTAGTTTCAGAGAGACATAATAATGTCTTGTTTTTTCTAAGCAGGCTAAGGAATGGTTCCATTTAAATAAGCTTTTATTTCCTTCTTATATTGTGTCAAAAAAACAGCAATTCTCCCATAGGGGGAAGTTATCAAATCAGTAGATTCTAACACCTGAACATTTGGAAAAATGGTCAGGATATTACAGATTCACATAATAAGGGCTGCTGAAATGTAGAAATACATGTGGAATTGGCTATAAAGATATGTTAATACAATTTAACATCTTCTCTAAACTTGAGCATCAAGAAGGCATCTAGATGCTCTGGAACCTTGGCTCAGAATTACCTATTTTTTCTGCTATTTAAATCCTACCAGGTCACTTGAGGAACTGGATTTATCTTTGCCTCACAGATTAAAATGTATTTGCTACTTTCACCTCCATTCTGCTTCCCCTGCACTTCAGTCACAGTGGATAATTTACATACCCCCCCAAAAAATCTAATATGTCTACCAGTGAGAGGATCTATACTGTATCTCTTGCCCTGTGGCCCTGAATCTCACTAATCTTCTCAGGCACCAGATGTAGGCCTTCAAACTGTTTCTTGATTTCTAGGCTTCTATTGATACTATGGGTATCCTGGCATGGTCTTCTAAGTAGTACCCCCTGTCTCTTACATCTCTGGTGGCTCCAGAATGCTAATCAGAATTCCAGGTACTCCACATCACCTTACATGAACATACTAAATTGCTCTACACCCTTGTTATCCTATAAGATATGTTTCAAAAGCTAACATCAGTAAGAATCCTGTCTTGCTTCAGAAGGCGAGGCCCCCCATTCTCTAGATTTTACTCACATCTTTATTCTTTTGCAGAAACATCCTATGTTGCACTGAATCATCTGTACACATGTAGGCTTCAGCATAAAGGAGTTAATGCTTATCGATATCTGTACTCCCAACACCCCAGCACGCTATCAACTACTTAATAAATATACAATAAATGTTTGTTGACTCAGTTGCAGAGAAAAATAAAAGAGGGAGGGGAAGACCTGGAGACAGAGAAAGAGAAACATTGATACATTGTGATACTGAAATTTTAGTAATTAATGGTAGATACTCGTTTTTTTCACATGCCCTCTACTCAACACATTTTCAGCAGATCTATTTTCTACCAACCTAGAAAATATAAGACATAATTTAAACATGTTAAAATGTACATTATAATATTTTTTTAAATCCATTATTTTATATCAATTCCATTCCATGGACTCTACCTGCGTTTTTCTAAAGCAATGACATCTAAAATATGTATAAATCCTGACAGTATCCCAATTTTATATTATCTTCTCACTACTTCTAAAAATGCCAATTAAAATAACAGAATTATTTTTTCTCTTATGAAACAGAAATACCTGAAAAGCCATTGCGTATTATTTTAATTAGAAAGAGGAACTCAGATCACTTGACTTCTTGCTTGAAAACGTGTCTGGGAGCAGCGCTGCTATTTCTGTAGAGTGAAGCACTACAAAATGCATGAACGGCTGTCATTTCCACACTATTACACTAGACACGCCTGCTGTTCTCTAGAAGGCTTGTCACTCTTAGGACTGTTTAGAAACATTGTGTGTGAGGTCAAAGAAGAAGGTTGCATTTTGATGATTTGTTTTGCTTCTTAGGGCTACCTCCTTAGTCTTGAAATATATTTTTTTCCAACAACACCACCATCAAAAGAGACATTTTCACAATAACAGTAAGAATACAATGAACAAATCTGATGAAATAGCTACTGGATTCATCATACTTGTATAGACAATAATTATTATTTGGGCATTAATTCTGAACCACTGCTGTTTTTCATTCCTGCCCTTGCCAGTAGGCCTTAAATCCAGGCTTCAATTTCGTTTGCATTAACTCTACTCAAATATAATGATTACCATTTAACTTGGTGGTTACATAATCCTAGTGAAATTTTAATGTGGACATCTTGCATTAACTTTCTTCCCTTTAACAACAACAAAAAAGGAAAAGGTGGCCCCTAAATAAATGAAACTCAATTTCACGGCACATTATCTCTTTCAATTCTTTCCTCACAGCTTTCATTTTCATTAAAATCACAGACAACCATAAATTAATAATTACTTCAGGTTGACTAAATGCAGGCCATACTGTTTAGCTCTTGCTTTCCTACAGTGGCCCTTCTTGTTCATGCTGGAAAAATGTTAATTTAGATAATGTGGCTTGTGCCTTGTTTTATAATTCTGTTTTGCAGTTTCACTGATCTATAATGGTCTGTTCTTATTAGATAGTATTAACTTTATCTTTTGTTCAATCAAGCTTTACACTTTGCTTGGAAGATAACTATTGCAAATTCTCAGTGGAAATGTGTCATTATCTATACATCTCTTATATTTCAATTCTTCTCAAAATGCTTTCTGTGTGTACTAAGTTACTTGTGATTTCATGCGTTCATGAATGTATTGTCCATTAGCTTAAAGCATGTGTGAGAGGCACTTAAAGGGAGACTCACAAAATTCCTATCTTTTATAATTATGAGAATTTCAAAGAAGCTATATTATTTTACTCTTTAAAGCAGTTTGGCACCATTTATATGATTCACTTAAAGAAGTAGTAACTAAAAATTCAATCCCACTGTTTCTGTTGTTTCTCTGACATTTGAAAACTCTGCTTAGACTTTAAACAAGTTATTGTATTGTTTACTTAAAACTCTACTTCCTTAGGCAGCTTTTCGAGATATGCATCTATTTTTGTAGAAGTTCCAGAGGGAAAGCAGTTACACAATCAAACATTAGTACACTGAGAACAATAAAATGTAAGATCTGCCAGCTAAAACAGAAGTTAACAGTTTAGTCTCTGGCAATATTACTTTTAAGAATGCTTTCACTTTCTGAAGTCCAGGTAAAGTAAGTGGTTGTTATCAACTAAACAGAATCCCCTCAATGTTTTAGAAAACATGCTACAATGAAAGAGTTTTATCTAATTTAAATAAGTTTAACAGCTTTAAGTTACACTGCAGCAAAAACATATTCCATTAAAAAGTTTCTGTATTTTTTTAACTTTATTACAAGCTGTTGGCAAACTAAATAATTTAATTAGAAATGCAATAGAGATATCTTACTTTACCCCAAAGTATAAATTACTTACATCATCCAATACAATAATGCTCTTGGTGAGACCATTATATAAACATCCCCACCTTCTGTCCTATAGGGATAATATTCCTAGTTATGTTTCTCTTTTCCCTTGCATTATTAGAAATCAAGTCTCTTCATATCCTATTGTATATGAAACACAGCCTATGGTTGGATAGTACCATATTCATTTCTGCTCAGTTATGGAAAAACACATATTTTAAAAATGTCGGTTATTTTTTAAAGAATATACCACCACTACTGATTTGGAGCCCGAACTCATTCAACAATTGTATTCTTGACTCCTTCATCTAAATTACGGTCAAAGAAATAGCCCACATTGATTTTCTTCACTGTTAATTCACCTACGTACTTGTCTCCAAATTCATCAACTTACACTGATGTTATTAAATTACTGAAAAATACGAAATTTTCATTATTTGATTTTCCCGTGATTTTTTCCTTGACTATGATAAATCACATAAGCCATACTTCCTAATGAGTACATCCTAAAACTTTCCATGTGTATTGAAAACATAGTTGCCCTGAACCCCACAATCTAAAAGTCCCAGAGGAAACATTTGAAATGACCGCAAACAATACAAAGAGTTTGGAATTGATCTGGGAATCTCATTTCCCTCTTTGTACCAAGGTTCAACTCTGCTCACTATAAATATTATGAAATGATTTTGCACGTAGTAACATTATTCAGAGCTTCAGTGAAACCATAACTTGCTTAATAGTACAAATTAATTTTACAGGCATTTTCATTTTAATCCTCATGTTCTTGTGTTTTTTTTTTTTAACTGTAATCAGTGGAGGAGTCTAAATATAATATTTAAACTTTTAACCTTTTATATTTTTCAATTTAAAAAGAATAAATATAGAGTTTTATCATTCAAGACAACTAGATTGAAAAAATGTAGATTGGAATATGAACAGATTTGGCTTTTTTCTTTTTAGTTTCAGCCTAAAGATTTCTCCACGATGCTTTCAATAGGCCTCTCATACAATGTAAAATTTATTTTTTGGGTATGTTTTGAAACTATGTATATTTTTATAAGGTAGTATGTGACACTTATATAAATCTTAAAAAGAAGAAATATATTCTGTATAATAATATATTCTATATTATTTATTATTTGTGTGAAATTAAATGATTATCCAATGGACTTTATAAACTGGATCCATTATGTAGCATTTCTTGGTGTTTGACAAGCTACTCTTGGAATCTCAAATATGTCTTTGATAAAAGAGAAGTGCATTTACTTCATAGAATTGTCTTTAAGATGAAATAAATGCTTTCTAATCCTTGCCAGAATGAGACATCTAAATAATACTTACTGGTGACTTTCTCTTACTTTTCAAAACTAACTGCAAAATGAAATTTGATTGTTAATTGAAATTGACACTTAAAAAAAGAAAAATAAATGCACTACTCTCTACTGATTATTTATAAAATAGCTTATAGTGTTATAAAGTGGTTTCTTGCGTTTTTTTCAGGTGACCATAAGAGAGGAAATATGCTATAATTAAAAGTTGTAAGAAACATGATGTAATGCCTGTCAAGATGTGGTTAATGCTAATAAGCAGTTATATTAACATCTATGAAAAAGAACTATGAGGGATTAGAAATAAGGCAGCAATTGAGACTGTGTTTGATCCTCGGACGCTAAAGAATACAAAGGAAGTGGTTGATCCTTCAAGCATGAAAAACCAACCCTCTAAAAATGTTCGTGGAGTCCTGATTAAGAGCCATAAAGGAGGTCCCATAAACAAAAGTATTCTTATTTTAGAACCACCTGCAATAGATCATGAAAACCTACACGGAAAATGGCAGGATATCAAAATATACTCAAAACCTGCTTTTCAGGACACTCTCAGCAATCTACCAAGATTGCTTTAAATAAGTCTAAATCTTTCTTCCAACCACAAATCCCATGAAGTAACAAGAAAAATGTTTTATAGATGATTAATCTCATAATAGTTCTGAAAAAAACCATTCAGTGTATTGTCATTAGTCAATAAATATGGTAGATTTCTACAGAACATAAAATATAAGGGCTCAAATACATAGAAGAACAAAACTAGAAAATATCTGAGTCCCAAATGATGGAAGGGTGAAACATGATAGAGGTAGAAACATTCATTAAAATAATGTCTAGAATCAATCAGAGGTATCACTGAGCGTCTGAGGATGATAAATTCAAGAGATACATTTGGAGAAGCCAGGTGGCCCACACTCTCCTTTTTCCCCTGGTTGTCTTAAGCACCAGTGGTAGTGATGTATTTAACAAAATTCTAGTAGTAGATTTAAGGCACGGGGGAAAAAAAAAAGGTGTAACTAGATCTGAGATAACCACTCAGATAATCCCCAAAAAGAATAGGCAACACACCTATATTAAAGACTGTTGGCCAAAGATAAAAATCCCCAAAATATCAGGAAAATCTACCAACAACAATAATAGTTAATAAATAGTAAAAGCTTATGTGACAGGAACTATGCTATATAACTTACATGTATTATCTGATTTAGATTCTATGATAATTGATTAAAAAGTATCAATAGTTTTTTGTCTTAAAAGGAGAAAATGTTAGCTCAAAAAAGTCAAATGGCTCTCAATTCATACAGCTAAGAAGCCAGAGAAATAGCAATTTATCTCAAACAATCTGGCACCAGAATGTACTGTTTTAGCAGCCATGATTGAGAGTGTGTTTCAATTAAGGATCATCTTAGAATGGTTCCAAGAGACAAAGAGATAGAGAGCATGACAGATCAGTCATTTTAACATCTATCTGAAAGAAGTTTCAAATGGCAGTTAAGAATAGAAATAATCAAAGAAACATGAAAAGAAAACTATTGAATTCTGATAATTTAAGTCTTAAAATTGAATGATGTATTCAATGTTCCACCGTATTAATACAAAAGTATCACAACTAAATAAACCATTACATTTTGCCATCCATCTCAAGGAGAAAGTGAATATGTTTTAATTTTTGATTAAAAAAATCACATATTTTCTGAGAATCAAAATTTTAAACTTAGAGTTCATTAATCACTAAGTTGGAATTTATGAGTAAAAACTAAGCAAACAAAAAGATTTTTCTGATGAGAAACCACTCACGGATAATGTTCTTCATAATACTCTATATAAAACATTCTAATTCTAACTCTTCAAATAATTTTAAATGAGCCACTTTTAAGGTAGCATATTAATCAGAGATCTGGGAGGGGTTAGAAGTTAAGTTTCTTTCTTAAAGAGAAAAAAATATAGATATTCATTATTTCTAGGTTGATAAAATAAATGTATGTTCAGTGATGGAAGATAACAACAATATGGCTAGAAAGGAGATATATAACCCTAAATCACCTGAAGAAATAAAAAGGAAGAAAGCAATGCAAATACAAAACCATAAAAGAAAATATAAAGAAATAGTATCATATGGGAAAACCACATTCATGAATGATATCATCTTGGTCCATTTTGGGCTAATATAACAGGATACCTCTGACTGAGATTTATTTTTCACAGTTTTAAGGACCAGAAAGTTCCATTCAAGGCACTGGCATCTGGTTAGGGCTTTCTCGTGGTATCCACACATGGTAGGTAGAGAGAGAACCCAACTCTGAGGGCTCTCCTCATCGTGGCATTTGTCCATGCACCAGGGGAAAGCTCTGATGACAGGAACAGCCCCTAACAGGTCCCGTACCCCAGCTATTATATTAGGGGTTACATTTCTAATACATGAATTTTGAGCCCACATTCCAATCCCAATAGATAAGACCGATTTAAATTTTTTCATTAAAATTCAGATTATCCATCATTATTGAAAGACAAACTGTGGTATTTTGTAACAAGAAAATCTAAAGCCACATTATATATAACATACCAATGTTTTAGCATAATTAATTTGAAATATATATATATATATATATCAAGAAATATTTACAAATAGAAAGTTTTAACAGTAATAATTACAGGAAAAATAAGATTCAAATAAAAATGGAGCCAATTGGGCTTTTCGTTTTGCTAAAATGTATAGTTCATCAATATGTGTTTTGAAATATAAAAGAAAAAAGAATGTGAGAAGGAAAAAAAAGACAAATTCAGAACATAATGAAAGAATTATGTAAACTGAAAATGACATGTAAAAAATAACCGAACACCAAGGTAAAGCTAAATAGAGCTATTAACATAACTAAAGCAAAAATAACTGCTTTGAACAATATATTCACTGAAATTTGGCGAGAGGTGTTGAAACAGTGTCTCACTATCTCACTGAAATTTTTGAATGTATCGAAGGACAATGTGTATGTTCAAAACACAGGAAACTCATAAAAATGGCCTTTCGATTCAAAAGAAAGTCTCAATAAATTCTTTTTAAAGTCATATTTCATGGATCAAAGATCCAAATATTAAAACATAAACAACCTGGTGGAAGCTGGAATAGATAAAACTCTTGAAGACACTGGTGTCAGCAGACATTCTGAACAAAACACCAATTGCACGGGAAATAGTACAAAGAATCGACAACTGGAATCGCATCATATTAGAAAGCTTTCACACAGCAAAAGAAACCACCAACAGGAAGAAGGGAGAACCAACAGGATGGGAAAAAAAAAATTAACAGCTATTCCTCACACAAAGGACTAATATTTAGAATAAAATAAGAACTAAAAAAAAAAAAAAAAAAAAAAAAAAAAAAAAAAAAAAAAAAAAAAAAAAAAAAAAAAAAAAAAAAAAAAAAAAAAAAAAAAAAAAACCAGACACCCCAAATGTAAAGACCCAATTCAAAAATGGGCATCAGAAATGAATAGACAGTTCTCAGATGAAGAGTACAAAGAGCAAATAAACATATGAAAAAATGTCCAACATCACTAGTCATTCAAAAAATGCAAATTAAAACAACACTGAGATTCCATCTCACTCCAGAAAGAACAACTATCATCAAGACATCAACCAATAACAACCAATAACAAATGCTGGCGAGGCGGTGGGGGAAAAAGGAACACTTCTCCCCTGTTGGTGGGAGTGTAAATTGGTAGAAACAATATAGAAATCAGAGGTTCCATTTGTCCCAGTTATTCCCCTTCTAAGCATCTTCCCTAAAGAGTTAAAAACATCATACCACAACAATATATGTACACCCATGTTTATAGCAGCATAATTTGTAATAGCTAAATCTTGGAAACAGCTCATATGTCCATCAATGGATGAGTGGATAAAGAAAATGTGGTTTTTGTATACAACGGAGTGCTACTCTGCTTTAAAGAAGGATAAATTTGAGACATTTTTAGGTGCACCTTGGGAACATAATTTGTAGTGAAATAAAATGAACACATATGTTTAAATATCATATTGTTTCTCTTGTGTGAGAAACCCCAAGGGTAAATAAGGACCAAAATGGTTGATAGGTATTGGGAAGTAGGAAGTAAACGTTCAACTGGGAAGGGGAAAAGGGGAGGGGGAACACAGAAAAAGAGGAAGGGAAAAAGGACTTAAAAAATAAAGAATGCAGCACTCGAGAGGCTGAGGCAGGAGGATAGCTGCAAGTTCGAGGCCAGCCTGGGCTACACAGTGAGTTCAAGGCCAGCCCGCTGCATAGTCAGACCTTGTCTCAAAAAAAGAAAGAAAGAAAGAAAGAAAGAAAGAAAGAAAGAAAGAAAGAAAGAAAGAAAGAAAGAAAGAAAGAAAGAAAGAGAAACAAAGTCATGTAACTGGAGAGGGGAAGAATGATTGAAGGGTTATTTCATGGGCTATACATTGAATGACCAGTGTGAGAAGTTAGACAGTAGTAAAGAATGACAGCTCTCTCTCCACACTCCACAAAAAATCCACATCGGCCACACCGTTTTTTAAGAACTCATTAAATTATCAGCATAATGATGAAATCTAAACTGACATTACTAAATATTTAAGTATATGACAATAAGGGTGTGTCTTTTTTAACAATGCGCATGATATAGCTAAAACAGCACTTATTATGTATTAAGGTATGTATCAATTGATATGAAGTTAAAATGGACCAGAAGTATACAAATCTACATACATGTCCACAATTTAGAAGAAACATAATGCAAAAATAAACTTCTAAAAACTGAACTACAGACAAAAAATTAGCACAGAAAATAGTAAAGTAATTGATTTCAAGGATGTAACCAAAAGCTTACTCTTTGAAGATCAATAAAATATCCAAGCTGGCAAGATGGTGCATGTCTGTAATCCCAGCACTTGGGAGGCAGAGGCAGGAAGAGGATGACCGTGAGTTTGAAGCCTGCAGGAGAAAAATAGAGAGACTGTCTCAAAAAAAAAAAAAAAAAAATTAAAATAAAATAAAATAAAATATTCAAACAACCCCAAGGCTAGTTAAGGGATAAATGAAATAAGTAAAAGAAAATGTTTTAAACTAAAAGGGTACCTAACAAAAGATGTCAAAACTTCAAGATAATTTCACCTCCATGCTACAAATATACGGAAGAATAATTCAAACAGAGCTCATCAGGATTAAAGAATGAATCCAATGAACTGTCATAGAAAGATACAATTGAACACCCCTTTAAGCAAATATTCTTGGTTTTGTTTTTGTTTCTAGTGAGGAGATGGAACTCTGGGCCTTGTGAATACTAAGCAAGCGCTCTACCACTGAGCTGTCACCCGATCCAAGCAAATATTTTTATTTTAAGCGTTTATTCAAATTTCATTACTGAGAAGAATGACCAACTACTGCACATTTACCATAAACGGGCTTTATTCAAGCACATTACCTTTGAAAAATTTAACTGAATGGTGGAAACATTTTAATTTAATAACATTTTTCAAAAGCTATTTTTCTTCATATAACAGTGAAATAATTTAAATATCCTAGAATGTCACTGTAGTACTCAAAAATAGCCTTGTAGCAGATATTTCTTTTACTTTCTTGAGTCAAGGTGATTATTGGGTAATAATTTAATCCTCATCAAAAATACTACTGGGCAGGTAGACTCTATGCAGCCTCGTGCACCTGGGTGTGAGCACAGGACAAGAGACAAATTTCAGTGTGGACTTACACAGTCTGCACTTGGCTCCTGTACTGTTCTGTCTTCAATGATCAGCAGCACAAACCTATGTCTTTACATGTGTGACTCTTACAAGAGGGTTCCCTAACCCTTCCCTTTGGATCAGACCAAGAGCAAACTTCACTATCGTTAGCTTCTAAGTGAACTCTTTAAAATTTACACCATCCTCAGTAAGCACACACACACACACACACACACACACACACACACACACACACACACACACAAGATTTTTATGATGTAGAGTACACAGCATTTTCTTGGAGATCCATCCAAGTGCCTCCTCTGGATTTACACCCTAGTCCCTAAATCTGTGGACATTTCCTCTTCCCCCGTGTTTGATCTCCCTCAGAAGTTTTTGCAATGGTTTTCGTGTCTGGAATCTCCACGTGTGACAAAGGGCACTAAGGTTCTCTCAGCATCTATCCCAGTGGACAGGCACCCCAACCTACTAACTAATAATACCCCACGGCATAATAAAGCCCTTCATGCCCAAGATGAAAATACTGTTTGCAATAAGAAAAATGATAATCTGTTAGGAAGGATCGATTCTTTTTTAAAGGTAGTGTGTGTGTGTCTGCGCATGTGTTGTGTGTGTCATGATAATAGCATGTAAGCATAAAAAGTGAGGTGTTATTATTTTCTGCCTCTGAGAAATATATTTAAAAGTGCCAATATGTACGAATTAGAGCTTTTTCATTTATTTTTTGTTTATCCCATTTGTTTTCTGGAATCTTACATTTAAGAACTTTTACATTTTCCTCTGTTGTCTCTAAACTTGGTTCATGGGTGATTCCATCTGCTTTGAGAGTTTCAAAGATAATTTGTCTGAGTTGCTTCGGCTGTGTGCAGATCTTCAGCAAACTCTAAACAACAACAAAACTCTGCTGTTTAACAGCTAAATACATAAGGTTCTCCACCCTCACCTTAAACTGAGTGTATCCAAAGAGTAAAAATACTATATCCTCAAAACCAATTCTCTTGTATCTTTTTTTTTCCCAAAAATATTTCTGTCCTCTCTATTACAAAAGCTCAGAATTCATTATTAATGAATATCTTCCTCATCCTGCTCTATAAAATATATTTGGCAGTTGATAAAGTGTGACTTGTACTCAGTGAGCTTTGGTACTTATCAATTACGTAGTGAATGGCAAACAACCTAAGCTTCAACCTGAGCTTCTCTCACATTATCATTCCCTCCACTAACAATACTCTAGTACTTAACACTGATAGTTTCTTGAATAAATGAATCGATTTTTCCTCTTATCTGTTCAAGTTTACACTCAATATTCTAAATATAATACTGTCTTCTCAACACTAAAGCTATCCTACCCTTACCCACTTCCACAAACTACTAGTAATCAGACAAGTAGATGTCTTTCCTATTTCTCAATGTTGTGTCATTTTGTCTGTATCTCTTATAGGATGTACCCCAAAATATTACTGGGAGGTAGTGGTTTTCAAGCTTCAAGCATGAACTTGAATTCCATTTTTCTGGGTCTGCGTGTTTACTTGCGTTGTGGGGAAAATTGTATTACTTACTCTATAAGACAAAGAATAAAAACTCAGAAGGCAAAAAACAAGGTCAAGCATATAGTAGATTTTCAGTAAATGCTAATTTTCTTACATAGCCGTTGTTGTTTAAATTGCTTTCCTAATTGTTTTATATACCACTACAAAATTATAAGTGTCTTGAGCATGAGGATTTTAACTTTGACATCCCCACATATCTCTCACCTTTGCAGTTCTGTTATGGGTTGTTACACACCATTGGCTTTTAATAAAATTCAGAAAATCAAATCCTTTCGTTTAGTAATCTATCTAATAGCTAATTTTATTTAGATGATTCTTAAGCCCAACCTTCTTTTCTCACCAGAAGATTACTAGACTTAATTCAATCTCCAATTTAGACCATTATTATGACATGAGAAGACTGGAATGCCTGACCTGTAAATTCTAAGGTCAATAGTGTACATGAGAACGGTTGCTCATGGAAAAATGCATGATTTTTCTTTAAAACAATCCCAGGAAATATACTGCGGTATAGATCGGGTTATATCCATCTAGCATAGTACTGAGCGTCTGCTATATCCATTCCTTTGTCCAAATTTAGATTATGAGTAATAGAGTCATACAAAGTTTACTAACAGGAAAAAGTAATTGTTTAGACAATGTTCTTCCTCACTGTATCAAAATATTTTACATAGTTACAAGGGGCATTTGGAATTAAGTAAGGTTAATTTTGAAAGCATCCTTTGCAATATTAAAATGTGCAAGAAGGATTTTAGAATAGCACTTTAGTTTACTATTCAAAAATATTTATGAGCTATACTTTGAATTATTCCCATTTTTGTTGTGCGTTTTGTGAGATGCTATGCAATTCTGTGCTGTGAAGAATAATAATATTTGAATGAAATATTAGATTACATGAGTATGAAACATAGTCACCCTAACTCTTAAATTGTAGACAAAACTCTGAATACACATGCACAAAGAAATTCAAACTGCATAATGAAATCGATGGTTGGGGGCACTGTTAAAGAAACCAAATGAAAAATTTTGATCTGACACTAAACATGTCAGTTGCCTGCTAAAATAAACAAGGGGGGAAAAAAGAATGTAAAATAATTTTCGAAAGATTTTAACAAAACTTAGTTTTGCAACATAATATGCAAAATGTCCAGGATATAATCCAAAATCACTTGACAGAAAAACCTGAATAAATTGGGCCAGTTTTAAGGGGAAACTAATTTAAAATATGAATCTCAAGATAATTTACATGTTGAAATTATCAAACAAAAACAAGAATAGTATCATCATGCTCTATGAACTCTTAAATAAAAAGACAGAAGTTCCCAGCAGAAAAATAGATGGTACATGATACAATCAGGTGCCAAATGGAAATTTTAAATTTGAAAAATGCAGTATCTGAAATAAAAGATTTCACTGCTTGAGCTCAATAGCAGACATGAGAATGGAAAAGAAAGAGTGAATTTAAAGATAAATCAGCAGAATCATTCATCATTAACTATGATGAATGTGATCATTATGTATACAGTCTACCAATACATGTTCTTGATAAATTTAAAATTAATTTTTAAAAGATAAATCAGCAGAAAGTTTCTGATAGTAAGAACAGAAGAAATATATGGAACAACAATAAGCAAAGTGCAGGTATCCTTAGCATAGTATCAGAAAGTGTAACAATCAGGCTTGTAGAAAGAGAAACCAAAGTGGCTGGTACATAATGAAGAATTAATGGTCTGAAAATTATCTCACCAAATTTTAACAGTCTTCTCCATTTCTTCATTTACATCCGTGGTAAACTCTGTATTCCAATGTACATTTTTCCATTTTTGCTTTGTAACAGAACTCCAAAATTTTATCTGACCAAAAATGCTTCAGTCTCACCAGATGTGGTTATGTGACTATTGCCCAACAAATAATGTAAATATACATGATCTGTGTTATGTTCAAGTGATATCCTTCAAATGTCATGTGATACATTCCTCTGTTTTCTTTTTCTCTACTAGAAAAGTGAAACTTCTAGCTCTAGCATTGAAAACTTATTGTTATGAAGATGAAGGCAATGCCATGGCAAAATGTCAGAAGGTGGTAGAAAAGAGATGAAAGATACAAGTGAGTCTCAACAAGGACAATTAATCCTAAAACTGTTAGATGACAGAAGAAAAAAGTGATTAAAGCTATTATCATTCACTTAGGACTTTGCTACAAGAAATGTGCCTATATATACATCCCAGAACAAGATTTTATTCAATTGCAATTCAGGTATTCCCCACTTAGCATGCTATCGAAAATAGTCTCCCCAGATACTTTCTATCACTTGATTTTACTTTATTGTCTTCATAACACCATCACCATCTGGATTATTTTTAATGTATTAATCTGTTCATTATCTTTTCCAATGTAATATATTCATTTTTTTCTAAGCATATATTTATGGGTATCTTTCTTTAATTTTAAAATAGCAAAATTTTAAGTATTTTTAAGGCTTTTCTTCACTGGATTATTATCCAGTGACATTAAATTGGTTATTTTGTTAATTAATGAAATACCGTAAACATTTTAAAAATTAAAATATTATGCTTAATGTTGAAATTTGTTAAAAATAATACATGAGCAGAAAACAAAAGGCACACTAGTTAACAGTGAGAAGAGTGGGCAAAGTGTTTGAATTTGCCATTTCTACAAGTATAATGGACAACAGCTCATGTTTTATTTAGGTCTCCAACAGATGGAAGAAAACCAATGTCACTAAATGAGAGGAGACATTCTAAAATTAACTACAGAAAATACAAGCAGTTTATTCCATCTCTTTTGTCAATATTAAAAAAAAAACTCTGAATCCATTTATCTTTTAAGTTTTACGTTAAATTTAAAAGTCAATCGACTATATTTTTTGTTATTTCTGCTACCTGTTCATTTGCATTAATTTGGGGTCTGTTTATTTTTTCAAAGAGGCAAATATACATTACTTTCCTTGCATAATCAGCTTTAAATGCATAAATTACTTGCAATTCTGCATTCAGTTTTTTATCTACTACTTGCAAAAGTATAGGAAAATATAAATCTATTAGTACAATCATTTTATAAATAACCTCGAGTCCTTCCTAGTGTAGAAAATTATTCTTTAAAACTTGAGTATATTAATTATTAGCAGTAGTTAAATTATAATGGGCCACTTCACATAAAAGTATAATATCAATACACTGAGACATCAACTTTGCACTAATAAATAACTATGTATTCCTGAATGAGTAAACTTTATAATTTTTATAAAGTTTAAAGGGAAGAAGGAGGGAAGAAGCTGACAGTTAAAAACAGATAGTTGTCCCTAATATGACTTCATTTAGTTGCATGAAACAAAATAGCAAACCACAGTGAATCAGGGTTCACTCTTCCACACATGACCAGAGACTGATGCTCAACAACACCAATCTTCAACTATGTCAACTATGTCCATACTTCTCCCATTTTACTACTTTTCTTCCCTTCGCTTATGCTATTCATCTTCATTCTTGGTTCCTCAAGTTGTCATTTAAGCTCCTGTAGAAACATAACGGTTCAATATTTCAGACATTATGACAGTATGTTAGGCAAGAGAATGGGAAGTGCCCAAGAAGGCAAAAATGTTTGCAGATATGTATCTAGGAACATCTTCTTGCGGTGATGACATAGATTGGTGGTAAAGTGCGGGCTTAGTATGTGCACAGCTCTACGTGCAATCTCCAGGAGGAAAAAAAGTACTTTCATTAAGAGCCATTGGGGAGCTGGCCATGGTGGTGCATGCCTGTAATCCCGGGACTCTGCCAGGCGGAGGAAGGAGAACATTAAGTGCCACCCCATTCTGGCCAGCTCAAGCCAAGCGTGTGCCTGTCTCAAACAAGAATGGGCAGGAATGTAGCTCAGTGCAAAAGGCCCTGGGTTCAACACCCAGTCCTTCTAACAAACAAAACAAAAATAGCTTGCTATTGCCGAGGCTACTCATTCTAAAATCAAGAAAATTTAAGCATAAAAAAACTGTACAGAATCTACTTCTGGAAAGCTTAACTAAGCGCCCATCAAGGCAAGCCAGAAGCTACAAAATCTGCACATTGTCATCATCCTCAACTACCCAAAGCACTGGAAGGTGAAGAAAAGCACTAAGATTCTGAAAAGAGGGAGCCACCCGGAGGTATGAAATTGCACAATTCGAGTTCCCATGCCTTCGGTAGGTTTTATGCTAAAGGCAGGTCATAGCTAATATGATATAAAGTCCCTGACGTAAAAACCTGCAATGTTAACTGACTTGAAGACCCAGACGATAGACTTGAGGGTCCCTACAACCACCAGGTATTGGCGGCACGAATGCCACACACAAGTTAGGCGGATAGAAGGAGCACCAAACTGTGTGTAAATTCTCCCAGCTACCTGTCTAACTCTTGATCAAAATATCCACAGGGAAGATCTCAACAGCTCAGGCTAAAAGAAATGAAACAGAGTTTAAACTGCTAACCTCTTCACAAGAGGTGAAGTCCACGATTTGAATTCAGTTAAGTCAACTATCTGCCTGAAAGGGAAGAAAAGTCCTCCGAGGAGCGTGAACAAACCCAGAGTTTCAACAATATAGCTCATCACACCCAGAACACAGAGCGAAGTCTCTCAACTACAAGGAATGAAGAGGCAGGAGAATATGAGTTATTATTTTAAGAGAAAAGACAAGAAATGGAAACCAGTCATGAGCTGACCCAGATTTTGGAATTAATATGCAAGAAATAATTATAATTATGCTCTAGAATGTAAAGAATATAAACTGACAGTGAAAGAAAGAAAATCTCAACAGCATTTTTCATCCCTAAAAAGTCAACAAAAATGCATAACTAAATTATTGAGAAAAACCTTAATCATGTATTGATGTTGACCCTTATCAAATGTTTTATCAGCATCCGCAGAAAGTATCATTTATTTCTTTGTCATTTTCACATTCTGGATTGTATGTTAGATTTTCTAATTTTTAACTATGCTTCCATTTATGTTTTTATTTAAATCCCACTTGGTCACATTAGGTTTCTTTGGGATCCATTTATAGAAACTTCTAAAGGATTCTTGTTCCATATTTTTATAAGTGTATTTCTAGACATATATGCAACATATTTCTCTACATACATATTTTTTAATTAATTGCCATCTATGTATGTTAATCATAGGCTGTATTTTTCAAAAGGCCTTACAAGTTTTTTTTCCTTCATTCCCTCTGTTCTTAAAAGTTGCAAATAGCATGAAGTTCTGTTATTTAAGGTTTTTATAAAATTTATCTATAAAAACAATTTGTCCTATTGTGCTTCTGTAGGTTGCTATTTTATAACAATCATTTCTTCTTGGGTAGTGACTTTGGCTTATTTTTTAATCTCACTGCAACAAATACAAAATTATATTTCCAAGTAAAATAGGTAATTGTTTAGCTCTTGATATTTAATTAGTAAAAATGATTTCATAAATTTAGTAACCCCTACCTTGTCTATCATTTTATATATTAATCAATAAACTGTTATGTGCCCTCTATATTTCTTTATTGTTATTTCTTTTGCTTTTCTGAAGTTTTAATATCTCATTGCAGAACACACTCCTTTCTTTAGAGAATTTCTGATAATTAGGAAATAGGTTATCCACTGGACTTGTAATGAAAAAAAATCTAAAAATATCTGAAATGGTAAGTGATTTATTAAGAATGAGGTAACTACAACTTTTTATTTTGTACTTTGGGATTCTTGTCCAAAGTTTTCCTCCACAGGAGAAGCAAAGTACGATTCATTAAAAGATTTATGGCATAGAAAAATGTATTGAATTGCAACCCTAACACTTGATAACTCTGTGATCTTGGACAAGTTGTTTAACCTCCCTGGTCCTCATTTTTTCCCTTTTACAAGGTAGAAATATATTACCTAGCTTGTCCTGTTGCTATGCAGACTAAAAGATGATTGAAATGTACCTTAAACAATACTTAGCAGATAATCTATATGTAAAAATATTTTTCAAAGAATAAGCTATACGACTGTGCTTTAAAAGCTGCCCTGTATTTCATAAAACTTTGAGCTGGATAACCTTCACAATCCTTGAGTTGATTTTTATAGCAAAATTCACATTTGAACTAAGAAAAACTTTGTATAAGATTTTAAAAATATAGTCTAAATTCCAAGAATAGGATATATATAATTTATATTACTTTGTGTATTTTGATCTATTACTTTATTGTTAGATCAAGCCTATCATTTAAAGTTGATTATCAAGTGTCTTCCATAAATATCTTTTGTTCTTTCCTACCTAAAGCCCCTTTAAAAGTAATAAATCTTTAGTCTTTTTCCGATATCCTCTCCTTTGCACGGACACATCATTTTTGTAGTCCAGCGTACATTAACACATCAGTAGTGTTGTTTGGTTTATTTTCCATGTTAATATGATTAATGGACCACCATTTATACAGTTTTTGTTGCTGTTACTAAGAGCTCTGCTTGCCAATTGTGCTGTTTGAAGTGTGCATACCCTCCATCTGCTGTAACACTGTGTACCCATGTCCCAGCTGCACTAATCATATACTATTTATTTAACTTTACCATTCAGAATTAGTACTATGTGTTAGAGAAACCTGAACTACTCATCAAGAAAATTTGCACTGGATTCAATATTTTGTACTTAGAGATAATTTTTCAAATAAAACATTTGTGCTTTTAATCTTCTTTGGATTATAGTCCTTAGGTGAATCTAAATGTATCCAATCAGGTTCCCAGAAACTGCTTTGCGTGTGTGTGTGTGTGTGTGTGTGTGTGTGTGTGTGTGTGAGAGAGAGAGAGAGAGAGAGAGAGAGAGAGAGAGAGAAAGAGAAAAACATACTATTTTTTTTTCCTTTCTTTAGATACAAAGCATTCATAACCATTGTAAAGCAGACTGTTTGGATTCTGGCAAAATCATGGTTCACAGCATATAGATAAGGACTCTAGTTCACAGTTTACCTCTTAGTAGATCTGATAGAACTGGGCAAACTATTAACCTTCTCTGAGTCTCAATTTCTTCCTTTATATCTTACAATTAGCATTTCCAAGATTTTTCACATACAATGCCTTAAATAACATCAAATATAAGTGAATCTACATGCAAAACGTTCATACAGAGTATCTGAAAATGTTTCATTTCT
>PVJO010021041.1:0-30853 GCA_004026905.1 Hystrix cristata | reverse complement strand
GGAAATTCTACAAAATTCAGAACTGAGTTCGACAGAAAAGAATCTTTATCATGGAGATTCTTGCCCATTTCTGATAAGAGTGAAATGGAGAGCTCTTGCCACTTTTTCTTTCTTAAAGACTCCCTTTCTCTTTCACTTCCAACCTTATTTCCTAGGTGTGCGCACACACACATCACTTGAAGTTAAGACCACCAAACACCAGCTCCTCAAAAAGCACGAGTAAAAGTCTCAAGTTAAATGTTTTATGGAAAAGACACCACCACCTAGAAAGGACATGGTGAGTTCTGAGGGAAGAGATGGAAGCGCTCATGGGTACCTGTAGAAAAATGTGGGCGAAGAACAAGCAGAATCATTGAGGACTTGATAAGAAAGAAATGAACTCTTTCGTAGATAAAGGAAAACCAGAATCTGTAGTAAGGACTAGTAAGGACAGGGGGTCAGTGAATAAGGAAAAGGATCCAAAACCAAGGGGAAGAGGTTGACAAGCTAGCCGAGGAAATGGCAAGTGACCCTAATACAGACCCTAAGCAAATCACTTTCCCCTAATGATCACGACTCAGGCCAGAAAAGGAAGGGCGTTCCAGGGAAATCAGGCAGACCATTCCTGTCCAGATGACAGAGAGGGACGCTAAAGATAGAAAACAGCTCAACTCGGGATTTAAGGTAGTAGCGGGGTGAACTAACCAGCATTCATAATTGAAGGGAACAGAACCTAGCGAAGAGGCTACAGCTCCAAGAAGAGATAAATCTATGCCATTACCGGAGCAGCAGGGATGGGATTTAATGTTCCAAACGCGAGTGAGGTGAACTGAATTAAGGCAGCTGTATCTGCGGGAGGCCTCAGGCCTTCTCCCACCAGGAGTCTTCAGCCCTGCACCCGAGCTGTCAGGGTTTGCTGAGCTGTGGTGGGAGAAGTAGGGGTGAGGGAGGAACCACCCGAGTGGGAGGAAAACAGTAGGAAAGGCGGGAGGGGCTCAAAGAGATCCATTTTGTAGGAAAAAAAATCTCTTTCCTGCCTTGTTAAATAGAAGGACTCTAACGTTATCCAGGGAAGAAATCTGTTTACACCTCGACCCATAACCAACATTCCCTTAACTCGTAGTTATTGATTGCCTACCACATTCAGTGCACCAGCCATGTAGAACTCAAAAGGAAATAATCAAGAAGGTGATCTTGAAAGGAATGGACCAAAAGGGAATTTGATTTCTAAGTTGGAATATCAGTAGCCTGATTATAATCAATACTGGACTACTGACTATCATCTGATCTCTACACAAATTCCATTCATCCATGCATCTAGCCAAGTATCCAACCACAAGCATGCTCAATCTTTACTCTCTGCCAACATTCATACCAGATTATGGGAATAGAAAGATGGCGGACATGATGGCTGACCATGAATGGCTCTGCCTAGTAGAAAGAAGGGAGGAAAAAAAAGCAAAATAAAAATTGCATTCCAATGGAAGCACCAGTTACATAGATGCCCAAAGTACTAGGACAGCCCAGGAATGGTAGCACTGTACCCGAAATGGTAAAAGCAGAGGAAAACATTCCGGACAGAGGGGGCAGTATGTGCAAAGATTAGGGAGAGCTTGTTCGCAGAGGGAAAACAGCTGCCTGTGGTTGGAATTCACATGGCACAGGAGCAATGGGGAGACAAAAGAGTTTCTCAACCTCAGCTCTACTGACAGTATGGACTGTATAATTCTTTGTTGTGGGGACTTTGTGGTGCATCCCTGGCCTCTACTCACTCGGGGCAGTAACACACACACACACACACACACACACACACACACATACACACACACTATTATCTGCAGACAGTCAGAAATATCTGCAAACATTGTCAAATATCCCCTAAGGGAAAACTGTCCATGGTTGAGAATCACTGGATCGAGGCTAGTGGGTCAATGTACATGAATGGCGTTGCGTGGAATTTGGATGTTTTCTTTTCGGCAAAGGAAATCGTGGAAGGAGTTGGCACAGTCAGCCATGCTTTGAGACTTGCTGTTTTTTATGCAGTGTCTGCAGAAGGACAAAGCGGGAGTAAGAGAAGCCATCAGAAGGAGGCTACTGCAACTGTCCGGGCAAGGCAAGCTGTGAGCGCAAATAGTAAGACGGCACTGTGAGCAGAAGAAGAACAGAGGGAAGAGAGAGATGATAAATAGGAAATCATGCCCTCCTCGTTGCCCTTTCAGTCCAAATAATAACCGGAGAGCAAACAAACCAAATCTTAAAATGATTATAACTGGCAAATAGATTTACAGTGTAGTGATAGAAAAATGAATACTTCATGAAGCTTTCCTGAGGAAACATTACTGCTTTCTCAAAAATCATTTCACATTAAAATTAATACATTCATTTATTTAACAACAACACTATTAACTTCTAGGGCTACCAGAAAATAGGAGAAACTACGTGTAAACATATGTAATAGTACATATATAAAATGAAACCATGAGACTTGAGGGGTTGGTGGCCTGTGAAGAAGGAAGGGGCTCTATCTCTCTCTCTTACTGATGCTTCAGAAACTTACCCCATCCCAAGAATGAAAAAATAAATAAGACTTCAGGCAAACAACACTATCTGTTTTCAGGTAGATACTCCTTCTTGCACAAACCAAGCGCATTCTCCTTATGGACTTACATAGCACCATTTGCCCAGTGGTCTCAAAGTGTCAAGACATTTCCAAAACCAATTAATTGCGTCTCCTCTCAGAGCACATTTACATGAGAAGATAAAAATGCTCTTGCTGGGATGGCTGTCAGATTGTGACACACAGGTACACACCACTTACCTCTGCTCCCACTGAGATCTGTGGGAGCAACGGTACAATGAGCCCAGCTCCTGGCAATGCCACCACCATGTTCCACACACCCAGCTGTCAACCACACAGCACCCTTGATTGTCTTCCTGCTCCTCCAGCCACTATCTCCAGCTCCTGCCCAGCACCACGTCCAAATCTCAGGTTCGCATTTTCTGCCTATCACCTCTAGCACAGCTAGCAGTGCAGGACCAAAACACAAAACCCTGGGTTCCCACAGGCTGTCATGCAAATTGAAATTTGAGTAAAACCACAAACAGTGCCTTAGCCAGCCTTGACTATCACTCTGGTAGGACAAACACTGAATTGGCTAAATTAACATTTTTCTCCTTCAAAGTCTTGTTTATTCCCCTACCTTTTCTATTTCATTTTCAACACTCAGGTACCTGACTTATTAACCACTCTCTCTGGAGACTCCTGGTCTTTCCAAGGAGATTGTTACAGGGAAAAAAAAAAAAAAAAGAAAGCTTATTTTGCCCAAACTTACTATTACCGGAACACCTCAGGAGACATAACATTTATAAACTTCCTGTCGTCCAATGTGCTGTTCAGAGGCCATTCATTTTAACTTAATTTGCAGGACCAAAAGTCTCAAGCTCACTTGGTATATAAAAAGTGACTTTTTTAGCTATTACCCATTATCATTTTCCCTCCTGCCAACAGTTCAAAGTTAGAGCGCCGCAGCTTCATTTATAGTTAAACAATAAAACCCAAGCCCACTCTTACCTGGAAGGCAACTATTTCCTCCCTTCAAAACCTAATAATAATATCAATGTACAGGCTACTACTATAGTGCTGGGGATGTAGTGCTGGCGTCAATGAATACTTCACAAAAATCTTTGGGAAAAAGGTGATATAAGAATCAGTCTTCCTGCTACCTGGTCTTCCTTCATTTCTTGTAATATTTACCCATGTTTATTTATTTATGTGCAGAACACCAAAATGCTTACCCACACAATTCTCTAACTGCTTATGTAAGAAATTATATACCATTTTATGGTACAGCAAGGAATAACCTAATCAGTTAAGCCAAATGTACTTCCCCTAGCAGAGATTGCCAATTTCCAACTTAACACAATCATTATCACTAAAATCCATTATGGCATGTAGCCTAGATTCCTGAAAAATAAATTAATAATCTGGATATCCCTGAGCCCAGCTCATTTCCAACCTAAGGTCACTGCCTCCCACCTAGAACCCTAAATGACGCTTAATGCATAGTAGGGAGCTTTTGAGAAAGACATCCAGACAGTAAGTTACTCTTCTTTGAACAATGGATGCATTAGGGTGAGACACGAGATTTCTTTCTACTTACTTTAAATGTCAAGCCAAACAGAATCAGCATTTGGATATTGGTGCTATATTCACCCTATTATTTCTTGAAACTATTTTTGACAAGATCACCAATGGCCTCAATTTTTCTCATTCCATCCATTGGTCACTTTTAAGTCTTCACTTTGACTGATGTACATCTTTTCTCATCTCTTATCCTCTTGCTGGACTATGGTACTTTTGAGAAATTCCTCAACTCTTTCTCCCAATTATTCTGGTGATTATCTCACTTGAGCTGTGATCTCTCCATTTTTCAAGCGTTCTTTTTCCTTTGGAATTTTTCAATTTAACAACATTTTGTTCTTCTCTTCCAAGGAAATTGCTTCCAGTATCTTCTTAACTGTCATGACAAGAGTTGTTTTTGTTGTTTACAAATTATCTTCTGTTCTCTAAATCCTCTGTTTCTTCAGGGGTCAGTTTTTTGTGATCATCTTTTGCTTATCTTTTATGCTGTGAACTTCCTTGACGATAAGGCTGAGTGGCAGAGGGACTGCCAACTAGCAAGCTTCTCTTTAGGATGACAAGGTGAGCAGGTGAGGCTAGCTTCATCGCGGGCTATCAAAATGACAGAATGAGCAGGGTTTACGCCAGGGAGAAAACAGACTCACTAACAGCCCATTTCTCCCCAGATCCTTGTTTGATTTCGTTAGGAAATAACACTCTGGGTTTTTGTTTTGTTGATGCTGTTCTTGCCTGGAGCAAAGTACTTGATTGCTAGACTTTTTGAAGGTAAAGTAGATGATGTAGCCTTATATTATCAGGTCTTTAAATACAACCTCCGGCAGGGGGAGGGGGCTATTACACAGTATAGTGACCATAGATAACACTCATGAACACTTCAAAAAGCCAAAAGAAAGGATTTTGAGAAATTTCACTGCAAAGAAATGATAAACATTTGAGGAAATAAATATGTTTAAACTGTTTTAAACATTATTCAATGCATAAATGTATCAAACATTACATGGTACCCCACTTTTAAGTCTTCACTTTGACTGATGTACATGTTTTGTGGTAACACAAAACATGTACAAGTTTTGTGTTTCATGACCAATTAAACATAAAAATCTATAACCTTCAGTTCTCTGCCTTCTGCAGACTCTCACTCCCTCTTGGTTGTGTGCTGCCTCTGAATTTCAAGTCTGGAGGCTTTTTGGAGTATTCTGGGGAGACTGATTCTGTTCTCGGTTTCTGCAAATATTGTGGGGGGGGGTCTCCAATCCACCCCAGCAATCTTTAAACTGCTTTCTCAAGTGGAAAGAGCCCATTTCTCTTCATGTAAATTGAAGACATCAGTTTTGCTCTTACCTATTTGTCAGTCTTTATTAACCCAATATGAAATTTGAATGCACATATTATTAAAAAAAATTTGTAACGTGTATTTTCTCATTGCAGAAACCATCAGCAGACATGTATTTAAATAATTTCCCAGGAGTCATACATGTGTGACAGTCTTTCTGAACCACACTTGAAAGGTCAAAACTTTTCCCACTCGAAACCCTATTATTACCTGGTGCTTCGCGTTACAGAGACTACTCTGTCATTATGTGGTGTTCAATAGCATAGAGATCAAGCCTGAATTCAGCTTGAGTTCTGTACAAACACTTTTTGGGATTCAGGGTTTTCCATCAATGTTTTACTTGTCTATAAAGATTCAAACATTTATTTTTTGCCAGAAAGTATCTGAAAGCGTGTAACTGTTTATTTTCTCTGAGAATTATTAAAGTGCTTTGAAATGCTGACTCAATCTTCCATTTGGGAAAGCTTTCTTCTTTATATCTTTTGTGATTACTTGTATACCATTCATATTGACCTTACCTTCAGCAATCCTTGATACTCATGATTTCATTTATTTTCTGGCTACTGCATTGATTAACTCTTTGACCACTTTGTCAACATTCTAAGAAACCACCTCATGACCTCTCAGTGGTAACTGATACAATTTTCTGCAGTTTTTGTTATATTCTTTCATCCTTCCAAAGAAGATTTTAAGAACACGCTTCTGTTTCCTTTGGTAGATCATTTTAAAATACATTCTATCTGTAACTTCAAGGCAATGGTTCCTTCCTTTTAAATTATAGAAATGTTCCAAATGCACCATGTGTTGTTTCTATTTGTTTGCTTATTTGTACGCCCTTTACTGAGAAGAGCCTTATTCGGGCCCTCTTGTCCGATGGGTAAGTTACAAATATTTCTCTTAATCCTCTTCTTCTTCATCCTCCCCCAAAACATATCTCATATCCCTATCTCCTGGATGCCAAGAGAATTCTCCTCAGATATTAATGTGGGGAAAAGAGGCGATCATTTACACACGCATCCATGCACACCCATCTCCTTATGGTACGTTGTATTTCACTTTCCAAGATGGCCATGACAGTATCCGCTCTCTCACGTGCTTCTCTGTGGGGAAAGCATAACGCTTCCCCATCGGAGTGTGGAGTCTACACCTCCTCCCTCAAATGGGTGCTGGTCTCAGTGACCCTCTCATACCAAAAGCACCCAGCAAAGGTGACTATTTCACAATTTCAGAAATGAGACAGTGTCAAATCAAGGCCATGCGGCTCCCATCTGCTTCTGCTCTGGTTGCTCCTCCTGGAGCCCAGCTGCTGCGCAGTGCCAAGCGCAAGACACACGCACAGGCCGCAGGTAGGTGCTCTGGTCGATGTTGCAAGATGAGTCCAGCCGCCTGCTCACTGCGGCCAGACAGAAGAGTGAAGAATCCTCTCCAGGATTCCAGCCCGCCGCCATTGGGAGGCTCCGTTTATTGTGGACACAAAATTACCCATCCAAATCACTGATTCATCAAATTCATTAGCATAATTCAGTGTTTTTTGCCTTGAAAAATTAAAATCAAATTTCTTATATGACTCAGACATTTATATAGTATAATTTTGATAAGCTGACAAGCAATCAACTCTTCACCCTGCTGCTTGGTGTACTACTAGTGGAATAGTTTATTCCTTATACCTCAAAAACAATACAAGAAATGCTAATGACCTCTGATTTTATGTCCCTTCTTATCACTACCTCTTTCTATGGCTGACTTCACATCCTAGAATACAAGGCTCCACTCTGTATACTTCCACTGTCCGTCCTTCATATAATTCAGAAGTCCTTCATATAACTATAGAGAGACGAGAAGGTGAAAAATCCGTGTCTGCTCCGGAAAGGAAGCCCCATGTGGGGCATGAGGAAGTACTGACAGGGCTTGCTCACGGGCAGGGAAGTGGCTTCTGTCTTTTGCCTCTCTGCTGCACTGATCTTTTTAGGGGCCGTATAATGCACCTGCCATTACAGTTCATTACAGTTCTTTCACTCTGCCCCTCGCCTCATTGTGCTAATGCAAACAGCCCCAGCAACTGACGAATGACGGGGCTTTGAGAAGGGTTTAAAGCAAGACAACCCCCACCGAGCGAGGAAATTATGTCCATTATTTACAATTTTTAGGGCATTTGACTGAATAAGGGATTTTCCCCTTGAGGATATAAATTTTGCTATATTAGATCACCTGAAGAGTAAACATAGCTTCATATTCTGTCTGCGACATGGTACCAAACCAAGACAAAATGCCAGAGAGGTACCACAGGACAGTATAATTCATTCTCTAAATTCATTGTGCCTCTACCACTCATAAATATATTATGCTTTCTTCTTTGAACTTTTATTATTTTCTACCCAGACCATATCTTGGGAATGACTCATTCCAAAAGTGTATGATTCACTGTGTAAACTAACATCTTTTCTATTTTTCCTAAATTTCTCCTCTCTGCCTGTTCTTGTCCTTTGGAATTCGGTGGACACTAACATATTGATGCCCTTTGTGACTTCGTGGCTTTGATCGTCTCCCCATGCAGTCTTTGTCTCTGTGGGCTGAAAGTCTTAATCTTCTTAGTTTGACCTCATGCTTTAGCCCACATATTCCCTCAGTTCTTTCATCTGCCCTTCACTGGTCTTTCTGAGAATCATATTTCTTTGTTAAGAGCTACTAACCACACACACTATTACAAAAGCAGGTGTTCTAGCTTTATCCTTTACTCTCTCCCGTGGGCTAGTCCATCAAGCATGCTTATATGTGTTCAGGGGGTGGGAACAAACCGGAAGGGAGAGATATTTCAAAGACAATGTCAGAGTACAATTTGGAAATATTCTGTCGCCCAAACAATGCAAGAGGAAATTACTCCCTGGACTCCTTTAGTATCTATTCAAACTTGAATGGTATGATTTCCAAAGCACGCGGGAGCTACAGAGGTAGGAAGTGTAGAAAAATGAATAAGCCTGTTTTTGTACAAATGTTCAGAGAAGAGGGAGAAACAAAAATCAGGGGAAAAAATCCTAAATTTTGGACATGGGGGAAAAATTAAAATAGGATGGCAGCTTCATTTTTATATTTTGGTTCTTAGAAGCTGTTGTTTTTGCAGGAATGGAGAAAAAAATAAACAAGTGGAACAGAAGGTGTTATACACAGGAGGAATATAAACACAGACTCGTGGTATGTTAGTTCTTAGAGGAGAATGCCAAAGTTCCTTCTCAGCAGGGATTTCCAAACACCAGACCCAGGACTAGAGATGGGCTGCCACTCTTAGATCCAGGCAGAGAGCTTGTCTCTGGAGACCCTATTCCTGGGAACCCTATTCCTGGGGACCCTATTCCTGAAGACACTGGTTCAGTAAGTCAAGGCTAAAGTCTGGCTAATGTCCAGGAAATTTAAATCTTTGGTGGTTTTGTTGTTACTGTTTGGTTTTTTTGGTTGTTGTTTTTTGGTTTTTTTTTCAGGATAACTGGATATATAAGTAGGTTTATGAAATACTAAGTTAAATCAGTTGTTTTCCAAACCTCCAGTTGTTTGGGTTTTCATTGTTTTCTGTTTTAGCAGCAGGCCCCTCCTCGGAAACAGAATCAATACACAAAACCTAAGCACAGAAAATCCGTAAGAGCTGCTGCCATGTTTGAACTGGGGGTGCCGAGACAAAGATCTCCTTTTCAACAGCACCCTCCCTGCCTTTTCTACGTGATCCAACAGAATCGCCAGGAAATTTTTAAAGTGGCACTGACACAGGCTGTAGATGACTACCGCATCTCCTTCCTTAATTTTATTGATGTGGGGACTGAAGCCCAGAGAGGTGATGTCTACCGAGCTCATATGGCAAATTAAAGGGTGAACCAAGGCTAGACTCCAGAGCAAAATCACAAGCTGTGTGTGGCAGCATCCTAGAACACGGGTCCACACAAGGCCACGGGTGGCTCCCACATGAAGAGTGCATGAGGAGCCCCTTCTTGGTGGCCCAAGGCTGCTCTTTCCAGCATTTTGAGGCTGATCTCTCCACCATGAACGCGTTTCACTGAGTCCAAGGACTCTGCGTACGATCACCTTCTTATAAAGCCTGCCAAACTGATGACGGGAGGAGGAGTCCAGTAGGCTCCCTACAGGGAGCCCCTGCTGAACCAAGCAGAAAGCAAAGCCCAAGCACTTCATCCCTGTGTACCATCCCTCTGTGAGTTACCAGCTTCCTTTTGCGTAACCTCTATCAAGTCTAATTCTGAACAGAATATTTGTGTCTCCAATGAATATATGTAATAGACTTGTACGTTATGAAGCATAATAAAAATAATTCTTCTAAACCTTTCACCCAATTTAAGAAACATAAAATTTCCAAAATAAATGTCTAGGTGCCCCTGCCCAGAGCCACCCGCCACATGTATCACCACGACTCTTGGTTCTTCATCCTTCTCTTGTTTATGTGTCATGTACCATTTAAGGCTATATACCTAAAGAGTCTAGAATTGGGTTTGCTTGACTTTGAACTTTAAAAGTGGCATCCTATCACAGCTGTTTTGCCTCACCTGTTACACTCATGTTCCTGACATTCACCTATGTTGACGCATGTGACTGAAATCCACTGGGGGTTCCCCGCTGTCAGGTGTCCCACATAATAGAATTTGATCGCGAGGCATCGTTCCAGGTGCCGGGATGTAGCACTGAGCAAAACAGTCCCAATCTCTCTCCTCATAATGCGTAAATCTCCGGGAGAAGCATACACTGACTGCACAATTTTTTTTATCCTGTCTCCTGTCAAGGCATATTTAGGCTTTGGGACTTTTCCCCTGAGTTCTTACCATTACACGTAGCACCGTCATGGACAGCTTGTGGTGTTTTGTGCTCTCCGGGGCAGTAGACCTCAACACTGAGGGGACATTAGACCCACTGGGGGAGCTAATTTACCGCAGCTACTAACCATAACAGGTTAAGAGCTCAGAACTCTCAACATGCAACTTAAAACACAGCCAAACCCACAAGTTACCTTGGGAGCCCACATAGTTTCCAGCCTCACTGGAGACCAGTCACTTTTCAAGACTCCAGAAAGCTAATTATTGATCATCATACTCCCAAAGAAAATGAAAGACAGCCCAGTGTAGTAAAAACAAGATGGGCTTGGAAATCAGAAAGCCCATTTAAGTTTTCTGACACCACAACATTAAATACATTATCCTTTTTGAGCTACATTTTGCAAGTCTGTGAAATGAGAATATTTTTGTAGCTTATAGGTTTGTGGAATCATTGGAGAACCCCTTGACAGGGAGAGTTACTCTTTACCATTTCCTGCGTGCCAAACTCCAGGCTGAAGCCTCTGACACTGTTAGCACATTGAATCTTCCTGGTTCAATGTCATATAGGGGTAGACCATTTAGGGGATATGTTCCTTTTCCCACACTAGGGAAATCTCGATTTTTTTTCAGCCTCAATCTGTCCAATTCCAATTCTTTTATAACTAAACTGTGAGAACATTTCTGAACCATACTCTGCTCCTCTATAAAACCCACATAGTAATATATAATAACTATCACCTTGCATTTTTGCCAAGATTCAATGGAATTTATTCAGGGCTCAAAAAATCTTCATACCTCTTTCTACTACTACTACTACTATTACTACCTCCACTGCCTGCCTTTTGTTTTCTTTTCTTAATTCCCTATCCCATGAAAAACATCACCATCCGCCCTGTTGTCCAGGCTAAAAACATGAAAATAATTCTTGATAATGTGCCCTCCTTCGACCTGCGCATCCCTTCACAGAGACCCATCGATTCTCCACCTCCTCCCAGGCAACCGCTACTCCATGCCCAGGGGTGAGGCCGCCTTCATCCGGGCCATGGCCCAGGATTCCCTCCTGACGCCTCTCCTCCTCTATACAATCCCCACACCCCAGAAGGAAAGAAAGACCCCTGACACAGGCGTGGTAGCTGAACTCTCCTGCCCGAAGTTCACAAGGCCATACATGTCTGCCGCAGTCCCAACTTCTCAGCGCCGTGGCGAGGCCCAGCCCACTCGGGCCCAATTTCTCTCTCTAGTCTTCCCACAACTCAGCGTTTTAGCAGACTTAAAAACTAAGAAAAGAAAAAGAAAAGAGAAACTTGTCAAACCTAGAGCTATTGTAGTGTACTGACAGAACAACAATGATCACTATATTAATATTACAATGATGTTGATAGATGTTATTATAATAATGATGATCATAATTTTCTTAGTGTGCTAATTTTCCTACATGCATTATCTCCTTAGACCTCACAGCCACACTCTGGCCTTTCAGGATCTCAAAAGACAAATGTCTTTCATGTTTGTCCTACTTGATCAGGGGCCCCGAGTCTTCAGGATTTACGAGAGAATCTCAGCCCTGCTTCCACACTGACCGAGTTCAGCCAGAAGTGAACCCCCAGCTCCCAAAGCACGCAACCTGTCAAAATTGCACAGCACACAGTGTTGTCGGTGGTGTGGCAAAGACTCGGCAACACGTGAAGAAAGAAGAGAAGGAGAAGAACGCCTGGGTCTCAGCCCTCTTCAGGTGTCAGCCGGTGCACACCAGGTGGTCAGAGTCCAGGACAATCAACGCCATGAGGAGACGCTGCCCATAAGTTGAGTAGTCACAGCAAATAAGTGTTAAAAAAAAAAAAGCACTAGAAAAATTGTATCCTCTCTCAAAGAAAACAAGCAGAGCTGAGAAACTCTCTGTTTCCTGTTCGATGTATCTGAAATCATCTAAGCCCCCTTCCTCTACTGCCTCTACTTCCCTACTCTCTCCCCAGAGCAGACATCTTGTCCTGGGCCTTGAGGCTGCTCTTGAAATCACGAGAGCTGCTTTTGAGGGAGCTTCCTCCCCACTGCTCATTTGTTTCCTTCGCCGAATCACCTTCAGCAGATCCTCAAATTGAAGCTCCTGAGGTCCGAGCCGCGGGCAGCCTGGTGACAAGTGATGCTCCTGACGGTCTCGCCAGGACAGTCTTTTCGAAGCTCTGGACTGTGCCAGACAGGGGAGCAGTCTGCATCATCGTCTGCAGCAGGAAGGTGTCTCCTCTGGAGCTCTGCGTCCCTGTACTGTTTCTTTATCCCATTCAGGAAGGCTAAGTGGAATTCATAACAGCTTTAATTTCTTAAATTGGCCTTTTGGTTCCTAATACAAGTATTGTTTGCCGAAGCCGAGAGTCTCTTTCCCCCGTGCTGCCCCTTTGGTTCCTGGCCAAGGCATCTGTTTTTCTAACACACTCTTTTAACGAGTCTTGTGGGGTCTCCCATGGTGAGAGAGAGCCATCAAGTCCATGAGTTCTGGGTCTGCCCAGTAGGCTTCTTTGTTCGCATAAATCCTGCCTGTCTGTTTGATCTTTGCTTTCTTTAATGGAATAATAACAATCGGGATGTATGTTCCCACCAGATCAGCATCTAACCCAGACTTCAGCTTCATCTGTTAAGACCCAAGCAGGCTCCCCATTAACCTGTTCTCTTTCATGTTCATCCTTGCAACTGATTCTCTACTTCTTCGGTGCACGATCCCAATGCCGCCATGCTATGGTTTGAGTGTAGGTATCCCTCTACGATTAATAGGTTCAAACTTAATCCCCAATGCTGGAGTATTAAAAGGTGGGCCCTCCAGGAGATGATCAAGTATTGAGGACAGAACCCTCGTGAATGGGATTAGCAAACTTATCAAAGGGCTGGAGGGAACCAATGAAGCCTTGTTTGCATTTCTACCTTTGCCAAGTAAGGGAAGCACACTCATCCCCTCCAGAAGATGCATCAGCAAGGTGCTATCTTGGAAAAGAAGCTGGAAATCACCAGACACTGAACCTGCAGGTGCCTTGGTCTTAGATTTCTTGACCTCCGGAAGTGTGAGAAATACATTTCTGTTCTTATACATGATCCAGTCCCAGGCATTTTGTTATAGCAACACAAATGAACTAAAACCCACCACATCACCTTGAAATCCACTGAGTCATCCCTTGAATATTTTACATGTGTCTGCTTGGTCTCTCCTCAAATCTGTCTGCAATTGGTATAACTGTCAAAATTCTTGGGGGAGAGGAGAGGAGACAGATTCTCCAATTTTTTAGAGTAGACTGTAACTTTAGAAGAGTACTGCTTAATGTTTTCCTAGATACTGGTTTTGTTAATTGCCATTATTCTAGTTTAGTCTAAGGTTTTATTTCTCTTTTCTGTATTTCACCCACCTTTTTTTTAACCTATTAATGGCTATAACAACTCTATCTTTCCAGCTGCTCAAGCTAAAATATTTAGTATCATCACTGATTCTTCTTTCCTTTCACACTTGACAGTCCATCTGTCAGAGCATCCCATTGGCAACCTTCAATATATAAGACACCTTACTCCTACACATTGGTACCGAAGCTGAGCAAAGCCCACTGCCACTACCTGGTCCAAGGCACCTCCACCCCTCTCCTGGAGTCTGTAGCAATCTCCACACTCCCTACTTCCTGTCTTCGCTGGACTCCATTCCCAACTCAGCAGCTGGAGAAATCCACTTAAAACATAGGTTAGCACAATGCCCTGGGTTCGATCCCCAGCACAAAAAAAAAAAAAAAAAAAAACCCACAGGTCGCATAATGTCTGCTCAGCACCCTTCATCAGCATTCCATTTCACTCAGGGTTAAAGTCAAAGGCCTTACGATGACCTTGAAGGGATTTATCTCTGTCATCTCCTATTCTCACTGGCTTCCTCTGCTCCCATTTCACTGACCTCCTTGCTCTTCGGCAAATACGCCAGACACTGACTGTTCCTTCTATTCATAGTGCTCTTCCCCTCAACCCCACACAGCTCACTTCCTCCCTTAATTCAAGTCTTAGTCAAATATCACTATCTCGGTAAGGCCCACTTTGCCCACACCGCTCCTCCTCCCTGATCTCTTTCACCTTGATACATTTTATTTTCTAGAGCACTCGTCATTTTTGAATATATTATATAATTTATTTTTAAAATATTTTTATTGCCTGCTTTTCTGGCTTAAACGCAAAATACCCAGAGGTAGCATTTTTTCATCGTGGCTGTTCAAACTTTATTTCTTTTACCCAAGATCACTGTCTGATCCATAGGAAGTACTCAAACATTTGATGAGTGATTATCGAGTGAATACCTTCCCTTTTGAGTACTTTTTTATGCCTGTTGCTAGGCTCGAATATGCTATGAGTCTCATGCGTATCTGTTTGGCTGGCCCTGGAATATCTAAGCTTCTCATTTGAGGGATCTCTCTTTGCCTCGACTTAAGCACTGCTGAGCCCATCTCGCGTGGGCCTCATTTCCCGGCTCCTCCTACGCCGCTGGCGAGACTGAAGCAAGTTTGCCAGACTGCTTCAGGTACCGCGTGACTCCCTCAGCAAACCTGATTCTCGGGACAGACCACCCCAGAAACAGGCCTCTTGGATTGTCTTCTTGGTCTTTCTGTCTGAAAAACAATTCCATTCAATGGTTTTTCTACTACAACAGAGGAATAAGCCATATTCTCTATACACTAGAGAATATGGCATATTCTTTCTTTCTCTTTGGTTTTTAAATAAAATCTAATACCGCGTCTTCATTTGCAACCTTTAGAGTCCTGAAGTCTAAGGGCACCGCCAGGGCTCACACCAACAGTCCAGAGGCAAACTAAGACCATGTAGCAGGTGTGACACTTAGGAGGCCATGGTAAAAATAGAACCCAAGAGGTTAAGAGCTCTGTGGCTTCCCTTCTCGGGCCGAAGGTTACCATCAGCAGGGTCATTATCTGGGGTGGCCCATCTTTTTTACCTGTCGGAAATCACTAAAAGCCAGTCTTGGGAGGCACCAGGGACGTGGCTGTCTCTGTAGTTTGCAGTCACCCCTGAAGATGCAGCTGAGATCCGAGGCAAAGCCGTACCCGGTAAAGGAAGAGCAGGGTCAGGCAGGCCCGAGTCCTCCCCTAATTCACCACCACTGCCCCTCCTCGCCCCTGTGGGGAGGAGCAACAAAGGGCAAAGCAGAAAGCGGGGGGCCCATAATGAACGTCCCTCTACTGGCGGGGACAGCAGGGATGTGGAGTCAGTACTCTGACTACCCACATGACACTACCTAAGAAGGAGAGCTGATGTATTTAGGTCCACACCTCCAACTGCTGAGTATCCCTACACTTCTCAGGGTTCTCACCTTCATTCTTCATACATACAATTAGTTTCTAGCACCGTCATTTTACAAGAAACCAGTAATAATATCAGGGCAGGAAACTTGTCCATTCGAGTCTCTACTACAATTCCAGATCCTAGCATGGTGCCTGGTATGTAAAGGCTACTTCATTAATATTTGCTAAATGAAGAGTTCAGATCAAATACATTTCATTCCAACAAGAAGAAAAGCACTTTTACATGACAAATCCAGGCCACTGAGGCTGCTGCACACAGCTTGATTGTTATTTTATTATTTGGAGGTTTAAATTAACCCAATACTTATCGTGGGACCCCCTTCACTTCCTGTCTGGAAAAGATAGTGTGGGCTGGGAAATGGCAGGTGTTATAGTTAATAAAAGAAACCACTGGGTCCAATGAGGCATCTGAGTGTTTTCTCCCTGATAATTGTATTGTTTCAGAATATTTCTAACTAACCATCTAAGGTTCATCCGTGCAAGGAAAAACTATGTTTACAATTATCCCAAATATGCCTCCCACAGTGCCCCAACCGATTCTCCAAAGTAAAAGCTCTGTTCCTTCTTCCCATGAAAACGTGTTCTCTTGAATCATAAAAGTAAATTTCGTCACTATTCAGGATTTAACTAATGGCTTTGGATTTCTGAACCGTGTTGAAGGATAAAATGTGTGCTTTAATATGCAATTTAAATGCGTGTTTCAAAAGGAGTTTGTGAGACAAAGTACACACAGCCATGCAATCAGAGGAAGCTTCCAGAGAGCCACTTAATAGGCTGAATAAAACATACTGTAGAAAACACAAAGGTCAAAATTTGATAAAAATGAAATGAAAATGTCAATTACATATGGGGATTCCTCACTTAGTATCTCAGTCATGTCATCTGATGGGGATTTTAAAGATAGTTGCACTGGTAACTTTTAGAAACTTGCATTAGAGAAAATTCTAGAAGTAATAGACATTAAATATAGACTATGTGGCTTGTCAAGTGTTCTCTGTCTCCTGATATCGCCTCTGGTGTGTTTAATAAGCCTTCGCAAAGCAGAGGGCTGGGGAGAGAGCCGCGCTAGACCTAGCAAGCCCTTCCAGCTCCTGTCCTCATTTTTCCTTTGTGCCTAAGTTCCCTCCCAGCATTCTTGGCTCTCACCTCCTCCATGTCCACATTTCATGTGCTTCTGTGACTTGCTGAAAGACGTGTTCTCCTGCAGCCAGTCTACTGAAGTGTAGGAACAAATGTCCTTGGTTCTTGAAATCTCGAATCTCATCGTGAGGCCTACAGAGACCCTTTCCCTGACTCCCCCTTGGCACCTCCCCTCTCCCTGTCCTGTCTGTGGCCTGGCCCTTCTTCATGGTGGTGCTTTCATGGCCCTTGGTGCTGCCCGCTTCTGGGTGTTGGCCTCCAGCCTTTTCTCACTTTACTCCCTTGCAGTCGATAATTCCAATCCCTCCCTAAGCACTCCATCCTGATAACAACTCCCAGTCCTCTACCTCTGCCCACACTTGACACTTCTACTTGGACACCGGTCTCTCAAGCTGGACAGGAGAAACACTGAACTCACTGTCATCCCCCAAGTATTCTTTCTCCTGAAGCTGCCCCCCGCCATAATCCAAAGCTGGAAGCCAGACTTCTCTGTCTGCAATTTCAGATCCAAGTCTTCCGCCTGTGTCTCAAATCCATCGTCTCTTCCTTGTCCCCGCTGTCTGCCTCTTAATCTTGGTCCTATTCTTCTTCTCTGAAATGTCGCAAAGGCCTCTGGGCTGATTGCTTTTTCTCTCTGGTCTTGACAATGTTATTTCTATGCTCCTGCTGCCAGCAAAGTTATTAAAGTAATCGGATTATGTTACCTCTGCTTAAAAATCCTTCTCTGGCTTCCCAGCAACTACAGAATAAGAGCCACGGTCACTAGAAGGGCACTTAAAGTCCATCTTGATTTGATTGCTACTCACCTTTTCACCATTAGTTGCTATATAGCCCCACCTCTGAATCTATCTTTCGGCAATTTACGGCTTCTTATAGGTCCCTAAGCACACACAACCAGGAAGAATTTGCTTCACAATACACTTGAGAAACATCACATTTCTTTATTTTTCTACTTCAAATTAAAACTGCCTCAGTCTTTCTTTTCCAGGGTTAGTGAAAAATCCAGTCCCGGCTTGATGACCATCTCCCTTCACGAAGTTCTGTGAGAATCCCAGCGCTCACAGGGAACAGGTCTCATCCTGGGTCCCCTTGGTCTTCTCTATTGTGACTGTTCCTTCTTACATAACTCCTCATCAAGGCATTTATCCTTAAATGGCACTTACTATGTGCTGGTCACAGTTTCACGCCATCTGCATAGAGGTCAGCTCACACAGTCCTCATAGCAACTTTACGAGGTAAGTACTCCTGGGCTGTGATACGCAGCCCCGAATCACACCACTTTGGCAAATGGATTATTTTGAGCTAAAGACACTTGAGAAGGAGCAGGACGTAAGTTTAAAAAGGTGGCTCTCCCCTCATCTATCAGGAAGGATAAAGTTCACTACCAGGTAGAGACGGCTTATCAACCTGGAGAAGGCCCGGGAAGTAGCGACATAACAAACTATATCTCTCATTAGCTTCCCATGCAGTTGCTTGTCCACGTTTGACATCTCTGGAGGTTCAAATTCCTTTTCCTTTGTCTTATCCCTTCTCTAAAAATGCTCTAGGTTGAAGATCCTATACTAGCTGGGCTTCTGAAACACTTCTTCAAGTCACCTGTTTCTGAGTATTTCCATGTGTTACATATGCCACACATGGTTAATAAGCCTGTTTTTCTCTTGTTGATCTTTTTCACAGAGGCCCCAGTCAAGAATTTAGAATAGTAGAAGGAAATTGATTTCCTCTCTATAGTGTTCATTTAAGCCCCATTCTGAAGTGGGGAAACCAAGGCACAGAGGTTAGGAAAGTGGCCCAGATTGAGCAACAAGGCCGGGACCTGACCCTCCAGCCTGAGTACCAAACCCTTGATCTTAAACAGTGCTCTCGACAGCTCCCACTGCCCACAGGACCAGACCGAGAAGAACCGGGCCATGGTTCCCACACCTCTGGGCTTGCTGACACCTCCAACCAAGCTTCCAAGTGCCCCTTCCCCACCACACGATGCCTCCATGTCCCATAGCTAAGGAAGCCCCCACATCCCTAGCTCCTTCTCAAATTCTACCTTACCCTTTTTAGCTCATTCCCTATTTTATTTCAAAGTATGAAAGCTGCTCTCCCTTTCCTGGGAAAAATTCCAGGTGAATTCCTTGATGGCTCCATCCGCTTCCCATGACTGAAAGGCATTTGACTCTCTGACTCTGTCCTCCCGTTCCCCGTGTTGTCCAGTCCTCTGGGCTCCTCGGGGTCTTTAACACTGGAGCAGGTTCACATTGCAGGGTCTCTACACCTGGCTGTTCTCTCTGCCTGAAACTCTTCCCTTGAGACAGACCTTGCACCAGCCAGCCTGCTGGCATGCAGGGAGCACAGGGAGGGGAGGGGGGAATCTTTGTCTCTACACTTGGAACCTCTTGCATCACCAAGAGAAAGACAGATACACACAACTCAATAGCTTACGTGCTTCCACACATCTTACTGTGCCCTCCATCTAGGAGGGAAACACTCGAGTTCTTGTTTCTTTTTCAAAGTCCATCTTCTCAGAGAAGCTATCCTGCCTGCTATGCCTATTCCAGGTATGCATCTGTACTGTGAACATATTTCTGTTGTGCTTGCCGCTACACATTGGAATAGTCTTAGTATTTTTTATAGTTGTCTTTCCTATGACACTCTGTCCCTCAGAGTAGGAACTGCCTCTGATATAACTCTCTATGCCCAGTCCCTAGCAAGGTACCTAGAAAATAAATGCCCCAAACTGTTTGGTAATTGCAGGGAACTGACCCAAAGTCTAAGTCGTAGCCATCGTTATCTTACCACCTCCCCACCTTCACTGGCTGCAAGCTATAGTCATTCTGTTCCTAGGACAAAAGTCTTCCTGCTATACATAGTGTTTCCACTATTGTCTCCTCACAGTCAGTTTTCAATCTCATAGCCAGGATAATCTTCTTAAAATATAAAACGGATAATATCACTCAAAAACCTCCAACCGTTCCCTACTCAGCCAAGCCCTAAAATGGCGTACAAAGGGCTACATGATCAGCAGCCCTCCTCCATGTTGATTTCGTCTCACCTCCATACGCTGTACTCATCACAGAACCGCACAAGCCTCTCGTTCTTCAAACACACCAGGCCTAGCCCTACCCAGGGCCTTTGCACTTCCTGACCCCTTGGCCTGGAATGTTCTCCCCCACATACATTCACCACTCAACCACTTCCATCATTTGAACAAAATGCCATCTTCTTCCCAAGGAGACCTTCCCTCCTCATCCCATTTTAAGTACCTTGCTTGATTTTTCTTCATAGCAGTTTTTGCATTATGTGTTGTACAATATAATGCACATGTGATACGCAGTATAACTTAGTTATCCTATCTATTGCCTGTCTTTTTCATATAGAAGCAAAGTTCCATGAGAACCTGGCCTGTAAGAGGTACTCAATAAATCTGTATCAAGTGACTGATTCTTAAACCAGAGGATCCCCTGTCTAGTCTCATCACTGCCTCTAAGTGAACAAGTCCTTCAAATCCACCATCTCTTCCTTGTCCCTGCTGTCTACCTCTTAATCCTGGTCCTATTCTTTCTATTGGAAATGTTGCAAAGGCCTTTTAGCAAAGGTCTTCATCTTGTCTCAGCTCTGACATAAGTGTTGGGCTAGAATATTCCTTAATAGGTGATTTATACTGGAATAAGAAAATAAAATGATTTTTTTTCTAACTACTTTTTGTCTTTCAGGCTCTCTAAAGGAAAAGTGGCAATCAGAATTACAATCTCAAAGCATCTGTTGATCTTTAGACATAAAAATTACCCTCTGAAAGAAATCCAACACTTTGGCCCTACACACACACATACACTCTCATTCACACACACACACACACACACACACACACACACACACACACACAAGAATAAGAAAATATCACCACTACTCTTCATCAGAATTCCTATCCCAAGGCTTTGGAACCCTTCTCAAGTTTATATAAAGATCTGTTCAACCTCAAGTGTATGCAATGAATGGCACCACTTCCAGAAGTCTTCTGACTGGGTTCCCCTCCCCATTCCCAGACTTCCTCCAAATGAGGGCTCCTGGGCTGTGCTTCCATGCCCTACTTAGTGCCAGGTGCCCCGAGCAGTTTCACTGTTCTGTTTCCTACACTGAGGAAGCTCCTACCCCACGGCTTCTGCTGATTCTTCTGGGCTCCATGATAGCCAATGAAAAAGTTCCTCCACTTATGCAAATTTCCCGCTGCAGACACCAACCTCTGTCCTTTCTGTAAGCAGGGACTCAGCTAGACCCTGGGTGAGGTGTCAGAATGAATAAACCATTACCCTTGCCCTCCGGATGCTTACAGGCTAACGATATTGGTGGAACTAATTAACTTGTATAGGGAAAGAGATTGTCCCATTTTTGCTCACATTCAGGTTAGACAAAGCCACACCAGTTGCTTGTTGGTCTTTGCAAATGAATACCAAGGAGAAAAACACTGCCAAATCAATACACTTTAATTGGAAGGGTTTATGAAACCCGAGAGAATTTCCTAAATGTATTAATTGCTTCCCTAGGAAATATAAAATTCACGATCACTAAAGCCATGAAAACTAATACAATGGCATCTCTAAAAGACTGCTTTGTAAACTGTTGCTAAATACATGAAAATAAACCAATTGACCTTTAAAAAGTTTTAAAAAAAAACTCTGAATGATCAGTATCCAAGAGTTGTTTGCCTTGAGACTAACAAACTTACTTGGTGCCGCATTGCGATTTATTTAAGAGAGATTTCAACAACTGTATCATTAGTTTTAGAAGCTATTTCAACAAAGAAGGTAAATAAAAGGTTAGATGTGAATTATCCTCCCCTTCCTTTTACACCCACAATATATTAGTACAAGTTAAAAAAAAAAAACTTAGTTCTGAATTTAGACTTTAAAAAGTAGTTTGAAGTGAAAATAGCAATTTTCTGTAGATTCTTTTTTCATTTAAAGTTTACACAGAATTGCATCAGACAATAGACTGAAGAGCTGTTCCTCCATAAAATGCCACATACGTACAGTTTAAAAACCTGAGATTTCCCCCGGGAAAGAGCTTTCCCTCTTATGTGCAAGGTCGTTTGTTCAGTAAACATTTCTCACCAGCTTCCATGCACTTCAGGTACTAGGAAATACACACAAAAATACCCAGTCCCCAGCCTCGGGCAGCACACAGGCTTAGGAGAATGGAGATACTAGCTGTATCAAACTCAGGTACACTGGGAAGTGGGAGCCCAAGAAAAGAGACACTCAACGTCTTTCCACCAAGGACAAAGCAATATGGCAGACTATGAAGAATGAGTAAAACTGTGCCTGGCAGTGAAGATGGGCACATGCATTCCAACAGAAGGACCATTCAGGGCGAGAGACACCCAGAACTGAACAATGTATCAGGGTGTAGAAGGAAAAGTAGCTTGGATAGATCACACTCTACTGTACGGGAGACCAGTGGGCCACAAGCTACTAAAGTAAGAAGGCCAAATAAGAAAAATGATCAACTATTGAGTACTTATTATATACCAGGCACAGCAACAGGTATTTTAAGTGGATTATTTTATTTGATCCCTTCAACCTTTAAAGAACTATTAGTATCATAATTTCATAGATGAGGAGAGTGAAGCTCAAAAAGGTCACATTTCTAGCTTGAGATATGACAACTAATCAATGGCTTTGAAACTAACAGTCTTTCTTCAATGTCCATAAACATAACCACCTTTCAAATAACAAAGAATCTTGTACAATAACCATATGAGTTGAGACAGTATCTTTTAGGGAATGGGAAGCCACTGATGGATATGAGGCATGGGAGTAACATCGTGGAATATGTACAATAAAATGATGGGCCTGGTGATCTGGAGTAGAGATTTTTCACGTTTGCATGTTTGTGTTTTGTAGGTGCAGAGAGGACAGGAAAGGAGCAAGGCACAAAGACCATCATCCCAGTAACAAAGAATGTTTTTCTTAGGAAAAAGAGAAAACAGGGCCTGACTTGGGCAATAATAGTGGAAACAGAGTGGAAGAGGCAGACACAAGATATTTAGGAGGCAGAGTAGAAGAAGACAAGGCAATACACTGCTGCATATTGGATGCAGGACAAGTGTGGAAGAGTAAAAAGGGTCAAGCATCAGGAAAGGAATATCTTTCTGACTCCTGATGTTTCCTTAAATATGAAAAGGCATCAATTAATATAAAACTCCTGCCTTCTCTCTCTGCTCCTTTACTTACACTCTCTTTAAGCTATAACACTTTATCTGATGATAAATTTGATAGAAAAAGATTCCTTTTTCTTCTCTCTTAGTGGGAAGTTATTCTTAGGAAGCACATTCTGATCTGCTTTACCAGGGAGCAGGGAGCTTAACAATTTTAGAAAATAACCTCAACAGTCCCCAACAATTGGTGCATGACCAGGAACATTAAGAAAACAAAATGGCGGCAACTGAGGGCAGATAAGTCACAGATCTTGGATGTTGGCCACGGTGGCTGCAGCAGTTTAGATGGCCTGTGTGGCATTTGGCTTCTAACTGCTACTGCTGGACAAGAGGCCACGTGTGCGCTTCCTCTGTGATGCTACTGGTTTGGGGTCCCTTCCAAGAGCCTTGGTCTCACCAAAGAAGAGGGACAGGCCATGAAGCAGTGGGACAGCAGAAGGTGGGACGGTTAAAGTAAATTTTTTCTCCTTTTAACTGCAAAATAGTTGAGGTCTCCACACATACAGCAGAGCTCCATGAGGGCCTGGGCTTAAAATGTTAGTGCCTTCATAGGTAAGCAATACAAATTGGGAAAAGAAATAAAGAAGCTTCAAATGCATGCAATAAGAAAGGCAAAAACAACTCTAATAAAATCCAATGATTACAGTGGCTGTCCCCCTACACACTTTACTCCTTGCCAGAGGGCATCAATGCTTCAAGGATCCTGTCGGAAGAAGGACACGGGTGTATAGGTTCTGTTTTCCCTCGGGTATGCTAAGCTTCCAGTGCCAACCTCTCGCTGGTGTGTTTCTCCCACTGTAATTGTGTTTAAGGTCACAGGCTGTATGTTTCAGATATCAGTCAGCTAACTTCCTGGTGAAGTGAGAGCCTTTCTCTTTGGGACCTCCTTCCAGTTACCATAGCATTTGTACTTGAACCTACAATAACTCTAAGTATTACCATCTGGGAACACAAATCTACCATTAAGGGGGCAAATAGCTCCTAGGCTGGGGATTGGCTTATTATCTAACCAATGATTCCGAATGGGCTTTTAACTCTTTAGGCTCTTTACAAGAGATACTCAGAGAGACTTGAAATTCTACCAGGGCAGTCTCCAAAGGATAGAACTCTGCAATTCTGCTGAGATTCTGCCTGGGCTATTGTTTTCGGAAACTCTCCAAATCTATCCAGAATCAAGAACACCTCTCACTAAGACTGATCAAAATAACAAATTGAGGAGGATAGAATATTGATTTTGCCTTCCTTAGACTTTTAAATCACTGTAGCAAGAAAATATGGTTTGGGACTTGAATTCTTCTGGATTTTATGGTCTGAAGATTTTAATTTCTCCCCAGGCAATGTATAAGGGATTGATATTCAGTTCGAATTCATCCTTGTAATGTTGAGATTTGGGTTTTAGAATGCTGTCCTTTAATTTACAAAAGGGCATGGGCAGCGTGCCACTGTCACATACAATGGAAAATAGACCGAGGGCAAATAGTCCGGGCAAGTGAATGACCATGAAGCTAATTTAGTTAAAAGACTCATCGGATCCATTTTAGAGCCTCCTCAGCAAATCGCCGCCCACCTGTCTCTCCAGCACGATATCCAAGAAACGATGGAAGCCGGAGGTGGGAGCATGCTGACACAATAGCTGCCCCCCTCCCCCACTCGGGAGAGCTCCTCTCCAGGTAAATGTTACTGCTAATACTTGGATGAAAGGAAGGTAACTAATAGACACGGAATGTGACTTCCTCACTACCGATGCTTCCCTTTACAGGAAGACCCACCAGTTAGAATACTATATCGGGCCTTGTTCTACCGCCGTACCTTCGTGGCCTACCTCTACCCTGTCTTCTAGAGATGGGGCCAAATACTGATGTCTTAAAAGTTCTCTGGGTGATTTTAATGTGTAAGCAGATCCAAGAACCAATGAACTAATTGACCTCTAAATGTGCCTTCCAATTCTTCTTTAAAAAAAAAAGTTCTGTGCTCCAACCGACAGCTAGAGGAAATGACTTTGAGGCCTCAGGACACCCTCTCTAGCGGCTCTGGGACTTAAATGCCTAGTGTGCAATCAGTCCTCTAATGGGAAAAAAATACATGCGCTTCATGTGTTGGTCCCAAAGCTTGCCTCTTAGGGCTCCCCTACGGGGTCGCTGCCACACAATCAATGGTAGAACTGTTCTTTACTGTAACTTAAAAGGGAAATAATCAGGAACAATCCAGCTACACCACAGCCTAATCACAATGACTGATATTTCTAGGGCTGCATTCATCAAGCCTTTGTGTAGACAGACCCTGAAGGTCAGACCCATTCTAGAATGATTCTGCCTCCACAGTTGGAATCTTTTATAACCTGAAATACGCCATTCAGACTTCCCTCTTACCTAAGTGCAAAATCCCTCCTAATGGTAGCATCTGTTGTCTGCAGCAAACAGAGTTGATTACAGATGCTCCGAAAGGAATTTAAGTCCTTTCTCATGCTACTGGGGAGCCGATGGTGTGATGGGAAAGCAGTCATTCTTCTGATTAAAAAAAAAAAAAATCTTTGACTAAACAGTGAATGCAATAATAAGGTAAAAGAGCTATTCTTGTATAAAATATTAATATTTGTTGGATTTTTATCTCTTTCCTCAGTATTAAATACGGCCACTAACCATACATGCACTGTCTCTTATAGTTACAGAGCAGGTGTGCAGGTAACCGGTTACCAAGCAACGTACCGGCTGGGGATTAGAGTGCACACTTGCATGGGCATAACTCTGAATAATGCAAACCTTGTTAAGTGATACATTTTTCATTATCCTAGTATCACGTCAAGTTCTATACCACTTTTTTTTCCTCCTTTAATCTAGGAAACATATTCCTATGAAGAATCTTGAAGAAATCTTACTATCAGATATTTCTTTTTTATTAAAAACAATGAGAAGAACAGATTCATTATATCTTACCCATCAGACTTGTTATCTACCTAAACATCTGTTCAGTTTTTGTTGTCATGTTTAGAAAGAATAATTATCCAACAGACCTTATAAGAAATGAATTCCAACGTGCGGATGAACTTTACTAATGACTTGCATTTATAACTCCTCAAAGAAAAAGTTACCTATTCTCATAATCCTGTTTATTCTTTCAAAATGAAAAAGGCTTTGGCGGTTACTTTAAATCTTAGAGAGTTTTTTTAAACTAGCTCTCAAAAGCCTTCTGATCCTTAATAGAAATAATCAAAATATATTTAAAATGCGTGGAGCTCCTCCATGCACGAGTATAGGAAATGCCTCTACTCTCTACCTTTATTTTTTCTAATTTATCCTGTTATTCATCTGTGTTAGCCTGTGTTAAGAACTCCAAGCAGCAAGTAAGAAAGTCTTTGTTTATAGGAAAGTCCTCTGATACTTAGGTTGGCATTAGCTTTCCTTTTTTAAAAAATTGTAATTAAAGATAGTAGGATTGGCAGCAAAACGAAAGAGGAAGGAAAAGAAAGAAAAGAAAAGGAGAGGAGAAGAGAGGAGGAGAGGAGAGAAGAGGAGAAGAACAGAAAAAGAATGAAGGAGAAAGAGGGAAGAAAGGGAAAGATTCAAAAGGGGGCCCTGATTTCCCCTTTCTTTGGAAACATTAAACAAGTAGATCTGTTTATATTACCTTTCCATATATTCCACAGAAAGGCTCAGCGTCCTAAAGTCTAGCTTGCAATTATTCAAACGATTTTCCCAATCTAGAAAGGTGTTTTCACACGGAAATTGTATATGAAATGATTTTGGTGCAAGATAACAAAGTAAATAGTTTTCTCCTGAATTGAAAGGTTATATATCCATGATACTGATTTTATCACAAAAATGGGGAAGTGTGTTCTTCCTAAGCCTGAGAAGAAGCCAGTGGGGCTTTGTCTTAATTATGAGAATAGAGGAAAAAAAATAAGGACATTTCCCGCAGTGGTGTCAGTTATGAATACAAAGAAAGAGCACACTTTGCAGCTCACGAGAGGCCGCAGACAATCGCCCACCGCGGAGAGCGGAGCAGTGGGGACTTGCTTCCGACTCAGTGGCTTATTGAAGTTCAAACTGGCAATTTTATAAAATCTCTAACAGCTTTATGTGGCTGTGTCTATTATTTATGATTCAGCATCTTCAAATTCATCTACAGTGTACTTAACTCGAGCAGAACACTAAAGAAATGGTAAAGTTGCTAACATCAAACTTCTCAGGAACGGAAGTATGAAAGCTATTTCTACCCCTCCCAGCCGCTCCTTTGCTTAGAAAGAAAATGCAATGTTCTCCATTCTGGGGGTGGAAGGGAAGTCCACACATAATTTCTTGAAGTGAAAAGGACATTTCCTTTATTCCAATACAAAAATTGATATATTTGATACCATACTTATATCTAAAATAAGGATCGGGACTCAGTACCTCGCCCCAAAAGCAAAGTTGAAATAGCTGCATTTATTTTTGAAGATGCCGCCCTCAGATACATGCAGCTATACTTTCTCCATCACCATTTTTGTCCCTCACCCACGTTTACCCGGTTCTTTCCTAGTAGGATTGCTGTTATGTTGTCTTGATGTGAAAAGGTCTTCCGACTGGTAAATAAGTCATCGAGTTGTTTGCAGAAAAATAAAGGCAATTATAAGCTACCAGAGATGTTCAGTTTTAATTTTGTTCTAAGACTTTTCTGTTAAAATTTTTTAAAAATCCCATCAACCTGCCCTTATTGTCTCAAGTATTTCAAACACCATATCTATGTACAGTCTTGTAATTTTAAGATAATTTATAGCAAAAAGGTGATTTCCTCAACAGTATTTCAACCAAAATCACCCTGGAAGGACAGGCATTAGAAGAAACTGGAAATTCTCAGCAATTTGTTGACCCAGAACACAGATTTAAGTACATGTTTCTTCCCCATCTCCTCTCCAAAAACATGCACTTGTAAAATCATTCAACAATCACACTATAAAGATACAACATCATCTAGACAGAATTTTAAAATTAAAATTTCTAAAAGCTTGAATTGTCTGTCTAGTATGGCTTGATTGACTATATTCTTTACTCCAATAAGGACTTTTTTCCTAAAATTACTTGCTTAAAACTGTCTCTGTTTCACAGAATCAGGCAATAAATGAAAAGAGGAAAAGACAGTCTGTAAATCTGTCTAGTATTGTAAGCTTTCCTATAGTTTTGGGCTAAACTTCTTAAAATCACTTTTTTGTTTTACAATGAAAAGACATGGGACTTCCGGGGAGATGGTGGAACGGGGAGAAACAGAGTAAGAGCCTCTCCAAGATTTGTTGTCCAGACACTGGAATATAGCAATTTCAGGAAGACAAGGAGGGAGGTGTGTTCTCAGGACCCAGCAGGGAGCTGAAGCAAGAGTTGAAGCACAAGGGGAAAGCGAAAGGAGATACCAGCCCAGAAGAAGGTGAAGGACGGATGATGCTTTCTCCCAGAGCTCCGGCTCACAGCCCTGGCACACAGCACCCCCTTGCAGCACAGCTTGCAGCCCCCAGGTCACAGCCCCCAGGTCACAGCCCCCAGGTCACAGCCCCTGCTCACAGCCTCTGTGCACAGCCCAGCTCACAGCCGGGCTCACGGCCCCAACTCGCAGCCCCAACACACAAACAAAGTGGAGCAATGGACACTGAAGACTGCAGTGGCTGGTGAGTTACCTGAGTCATCTGATCTCAGAAAGCCCCCAGGAGAGGGTGGCGATCAGCAGATCACCATCTTGGAAATCGGCTGAGTTCAGAACTCAGAAAAGCTGCTAGCACCTTTTGTGCTGGGGCAAGGCCGGGCAAGGCAGAGCAGAGGTCAAACTCAAACTGGCAGAAGGCAAAGGAGCCAAGTTCAAACTGGCAGGGAACTGAGTCCAAGCCGGTGGAAGACACACAGTGTGTCTCCAGCTGAACAAATTGGATTTTGACCCCACAGCCAGTGATCAGGCTGAACATCAGTGGAACGGGTGAAGCCTTGCTATTGAACCCAGCTGGGAACACTCGCTACCCTGCTAAAATCTACTGCTGGGATTAACCAACAAGGACCTGGGTCTGTCTACTCTGTCTACCAGTGAAAGCACAGACACACCTGGAAGCAGTCATTTTATTTATTTATCTTTTTCCCCCTCTCTGCTCTTCTTTTCCTTGTTTTTTGTTTTCTTCTCTTTCTTGTTGTAATAGGAAAGTGACTTTCTAGTTTTTTGCTGTTATTTTTTTGTTCTGTCCTTGTTTTTACTTCTTCCATCTCTCCTTTCTTCTGTTTCCTTTACCAGTTCCCCAAACTTTGCATAATTTCCCCCTGGCTTCCAACCTTGCTTCTCATCTCTTTCTCTTCTTCTATTTCTCTATCCTTTCCTCCTAATCTCTTTTGAATTTTCTCTGTTGAGAGTAAAATCATTGTATTGAGGGCATATTTACTGCATACAAGTTTCTGGTTTATTTTGGATATTGTTATGTAACCACAAATCTAGTTCATAAGGTATAAGGTGGCAGATCAATAGTTACTACAGTTTGTTATTTTCTAAAATGTGTCTGACGCTATTGTTGTTGCTGGTCGTACTACTTTAGCCAAGGTGACAGAACTGTTCTACTCAGTTCTTCCTTGCATGCCAAGACTCTAAATAACCCGATATCAGCCACTGAAATAGAAGAAGTAATTAAAAACCTACCAACAAAGAAAGGCCCAGGTCCTGACAGATTCACTGCTGAATTCTACAAGAAATTTAGAGAAGATTTAATCCCACTACTTCTCAAACTCTTTAACGAAATTGAAACAGAAGCAATACTCCCAAATTCATTCCTGGAAGCAAGCATTACCCTGATACCAAAGCCAGAGAAGGATGCAACCAAAAAAGAGAACTACCGCCCAATCTCATTAATGAACATAGATGCAAAAATCCTCAATAAGATACTGGCAAACAGAATGCAACACATTATCAAGAAGCTTATACACTATGACCAAGTAGAAGTTATCCCAGGGATGCAGGGATGGTTCAACATATACAAATCAGTAAATATGATATGCCATATTAACAGAGCCAAGGACAAAAAACATATGATTATCTCAATAGATGCAGAAAAGGCATTACACAAGTCCAACACCCATTCATGATAAAAGCCCCACAGAAAATTGGAACAGATGGTCTTTATCTCAACCTGATAAAGGCCATCCATGACAAACAAACAGCCAGCATCATACTAAATGGTCAAAAACTAAAAGCTTTCACTCTGAAGTCCAGAACAAGACAAGGATGTCCACTCTCACCACTCTTATTCAATATAGTTCTGGAAACATTAGCCAGAACAATTACACAAGAGAAAGCAATAAAAGGAATAAGGATAGGAAAAGAAGAAGTTAAATTATCATTATTTGCAGATGACATAATACTCTATAGAGAAGATCCCAAAAATTCCACCAAAAGACTTCTAGATTTAATAACCAAATTCAGTAGCATAGCTGGATACAAAGTCCACACTCAGAAATCAATAGCATTCCTGTACACAAATAACAGACACACCAAGAGAGAAATTAGGGAAACAACACCTTTCACAATAGCATCCAAAAATGAAGTACCCATGAATCAATCTAACAAAGGAAGTAAAAGATCTATACAACGAAAACTACAGTACTTTGAAAAAGGAGATTCAAGAAGATATCAGAAAATGAAAAGATATCACTTGGTCCTGAGTAGGAAGAACCAATATAGTGAAAATGGCCATACTCCCAAAACTGCTATACAGATTTAATGCAATCCCAATGCAATTAACAATAGCATACCTCACAGAATTAGAGAAGACAATACTAAAATTCATTTGGAACCAAAAGAAACCTAGAATAGCAAAAGCAGTTCTGGACAACAAAAGCAAAGCAGGGGCCATTACAATCTCTGACCTCAAATTATACTACAAAGCTACTGTAATAAAAACAACATGGTACTGGCAAAAAAAAAAAAAAA
>PVJO010021040.1:0-30892 GCA_004026905.1 Hystrix cristata | reverse complement strand
TTTTTTTATTTTCATTTTGCCCTGAGCCTTGCAAATTACATAGCCAGTTCTTCACGCTTTTACTCAGAGTGGACACCGTACATAACAAATGCCAGGCATTGAGGATACAGAACCACACCCGAGGGGCTCATAGTCCAGCTGGGGGCAGGCAGATGGTGGAGGCGGGGAGATGAGCAACTACTCTTAGGCGGCGTACTACTACGAGCTCCCAAGGAGGACCTCTAACCTAGGCAGAGAGATCAGGGGCAGAGAAGGCATTCAGAAGAATCGAGGCCTGAGCTCCAATTGTTCCTTGAATTCTTTTTCCCCATGTTTGCTTATAAGAGAACTGTGAGCAGGCACGTGGATGCCTAGAGAGGGACTACTCTTCCCAGCATTCCTGGCAGATAGTTTTGATCATGTGACTAAGTTCTGGCCAATAGAATGAGTGGAAATGACGTGGGGCCCCTGCAGGGTCTGATCTTTAGAACACCATAGTGTGCCTCCTCCAGCTTGTCGTTCTCCTTGCTGCAGGCTGGGATCTGCGTGGAGGGGTGACCCAGCTTCAACCATGAAGTGGCGGAGAGGACCAGCCTCCTACTCCCTTAGGCTGCTCTTAATCGGGATCTTCTGTTAGTTTCCTTGACCAACCACAATAGTAGGAGTTAGCCATGTGAAAAAGGGGAACAGAAGACAGACTAATGGTTCAAGACGTCTGAGTGCCAGCTTGGGAACAAGTGTGTTGTTTCAGTCAGGCGGTGCTGCCCTGACAAACACGGTAGACTGGGCAGCTTCAACCGCAGACATTTATTTCCCACAATTCTGGAGAATGGAAGGCCACGACCAAGGTACCAGTAGGTTCTCTTCTTGGTAAGAACTCTCCTGGTTTGCAGGTGGCTGTCTGCTCTCGGTGTCCTCAATTGGTGGGGGGCACAGAGGAGGTGAGAGGGAGCTAGTTCGGTATCTCTTCTCTTCCTAGAAGGGTACTAATTTCATCACAAAGATGCCACCTTTATGACTCACTGCATCTAATTGCCTCCCAACTCCATCTCCAAATCCTGAGGATTAGGGCTTCAAAATATGAATTTTGGAAAGACGCAAACACTCAGTACATGACATATTTGAAGAAAAGACAGGGCCATATCACAGATTACTTTGCGTGCCAGGTAAGGAGCTTGGATGCCATCCTTTAAACTGTGAGGATCCAACCTGGGGAGTGACATGGTCAAATTAGCTTTTTAGTTTGACAGCTTGAGTTTCAACCCGTGAAATTTTAAATTAATGAAATTTCAGAAGACTAGTTAATAATACAATAAACATTCACAGACCCACCACCTAGTTTAAAAAATACAGATAAAAATCCCCATTGTTCCTTCTCTCACCCCAACTTCAGCTTACTTTTTTTGGTTTTTTTAAGGGCATTGGGAAAGTACAGGAATGAAAACAGGACAAGGACCGCTGCACATGTAGTGTGTCCTCAACTTCATGCCAAGTACTGTAAGGACACATGTACTGAAGAGGCAGTCCCAGCCAAGTGGAAAAACCCTTGTGCATTCCCACAATGAAGTGACTCCTTCCAGAGACCAGGTGTGGTAAGCCTGGAGGGGCGTCGTGTTTCTGAAGTACAGGTCCGAGATGTGATGGGGTACGTGCCCTGAGTCTCCAGCCACTGCCTATTTCTGCTGATTCATGTGTAGCTAAATGGTGGAGTCAAAGGAATTTGAAATCCAGGCATACCATAATCCCACACTTGGGAGGCTGAGGCAGGAATATTACAAATTCTAGACCAGCCTGGGTAATTTAGCAACAATGCGACCTTGTCTCAAAACAAAAAATTAAAAAAGGCCTCAGATTCGATCCCCAGTAACACACACACATACACAAAAGAAAAGAAAGAAAGAAAAAGAAATCTGAAATATGTCTCTAAAAGTTCTAAGATTCTAAGGAGGGGATTGAGGGATTTAAAGATACAGACAGTGCAGCATTTTAAAATACAGATGATAGTTACGACTTTGGAAGAAGAAGGAGAGGATGTTGGGAGTGAGCAGCTGGGGATGATGATGGTGTTGAAGAGTATTTCATTTTCTGGGCCAGATCCCAAGATACTAGAATACCAGGCTGCTGGCAGAGGACAGAAAGTGCCACAAAGACATGGAGGAATGTGTTGGGCAGAAGATTTTTTAAATGACATCAAAGTGCATTAAAGGGATTTTTATGGGCTACATAGAGAACAGCTGTTGTTTTTGTTGTCTGCTTGGCATTCATTTGCCATCTTTTAACTGTGTCTTTTTTATTTCTTTCTTTCTCACTCTCTCTCTTTTTTTTCCTTCGGTATGAGGATTGAATACAGGGTGTTCGCATTGAGATACATCCCCATCCCCTTTTTATTTTGAGACAGGGTCTCACTAACCTGCTAAATTGCCCAGGCTGGACTCAAATGTTCAGTCCCCCTACCACAGCCTCCCAGACTTCTGGATGAGTCTCCCAGACCCCAGAAGAACCTACTAGAATCTTAATGATTGGTTCAGAGGGGGGCACATGATCAAGTCTGGACCAATGAGAGTTGTCTGTCGGAGATTGTTTAAATGATTAGGAATGATGTGTGCTTTCCTTCTCTATTAGAGTTCTTCAGTTGTTGGACTCTAAACTTGGGGCTACTGGAATGAGATTTTTAATGAGATTTAGAATGAAGTCATCAAGCAGAAAGGTGAGTCTAATGATGGAGAGGAACAAATGCCTACAAATTTGAGAGCACTTAGCTTTAGCTATGTATGTATTATATATATTATGTTATATATATTATATATACACATCAAGTTTAGAATAATCTCATTTTTTTTGTTTTTTGTTTTCTGTTTTTTTGAGACAGGGTCTCACTGTGTGGTCCAGGCTGGCCTTGAACTTGCAGCAATGCTGCCTCAGCCTCCTGAGTGCTGGGATTACAGGTGTGTGCCACCACACCTGGCGGTATAGTCTCAATTTAGTTATTATCAGTCATGTTCAGTGATAGTTGAGGAAAAATGTAAAACATATTTTGTGATATAGAAAGCAACAGGGTGACAAAGACAGTGCTCAGTTATTCTTAAGGAAAATAGAGACAACTGGACAAGAATTTTATTTATGGCTTTGCATGCTTTTATGGTTTGTGCCTAAATGTCCCCCCAAAGCCTCATGTGGTCATAGGTGGGGCGTTTTCAGAGGTGGCTGGATCTAGAGTGTGTGATTACTAAATTAGCCCACTGATTGGTCTGACACAGTTCTGCTGGGATCAAGGAAGGGTGCTGGATTAAGGGTGCTGGGATTAAGTGTGGGAGTGCTACACATTCTAGGAACAGAAGCCTGGATAAGATATGGGGGACAGAAAGAGGCTTCTCTATTCCCTTACTTGCATCCCTTGCTTACTTTGCTGCCTTCTGCCTGTCTGCCATGCCACCCTCCTTTGGAGCCAGCCAATTGTGCACTGAAACTTCCACAAACTATGAACTAACTAAACCTTTCTTCTCTTAATTTTGGGTATCAGGTATTTTGTCTCAGCAATGAGAGAACAGTAACTAAGTCACATGCCCATCTCCCAATGTAAAGAATGTGGAGAAATGGATAAGGCAAGATATTCATGTTACTGAGGGAAGAAAACTAATTTTGTAAGCATCCCTGCTTATGAAAAGCTGTATTTTACTTAAAAGATACACATTTAACAGAAAGGGAAAATTGCATAGCATTATCCGCAAAGAAGGTAGTAGATGGTCTGTTTATCAGTATGGAGAGCTCTGGGGCCAGTGAAAAGGAGGACAACCACAGAAGTGAGACCTCACTCCACCCGGGGGGCCTGGGACACATGCAGAGAGTGCTTGCCTAGTGCATATTCTAAAAGCCATGAAACAGTTTCATGGGGAATTCCAATTATCTAGACAGAAGCTGAAATTCTCATTTTGGCAAAGTTTACAACATTGGGTAAATTATTAATTTATTTGCTAACAGTTTTTAGAACAGAGAAGTAGCAAGGGAGGAAGCTCTCTTCCTTCCTTCCTTCCTTCATTCTTTCCATTTTTCTTTCCTTCTGTTCTCATTTTCCCCCTCGAATACAAAAGGAGGACATCCTTCTGGTAGAAAATTGGGTAATATAGTGGTACAAGAGTAAGTACTCACAGATCTGTTCCAAAAGATTTGACTGGATTCATATTGTGTGCCAGATACTGATAAGTACTTCATAAATAGTTGTCTTTAATCTCCACAGAAATTTAAGAGGCATAATAGAATATGATCCTTATTTTGTAGGTAAGGAAACTTGGTTTAGTAAAACTGAAAACAATTACCAGGAGTTAAGGATTACGCTCAGTGGTAGAGTGCTTGCTTAACAAGCACAAGGCTCTGAGTTTGAATCCCAGCACCGTCCCCCCCCAACACACACACCAAAAAAATTCCCAAGGATTATATAGCCAAGTTGACATTGGAGCCAGAATTTGAACTGAACCTTCTGGCCTGCGGACCACCGCACCACATTCTGTATTTCCCTCCATGTACACGAATTCCTCATATAGGAATACAGTCACCAAGGTCATGCCCCGAGAGCCCAACCAGATACTCCCAAAAGCGTGCTTTACCAATCTACTATTTTGTGAATTCTTTCTTGCCCCCAGGCCCCACCTCCTATATTTATCATCTAGTAGCTTGCTTCTCCCATCTATTTGATTTAATAATATGAGCACTTTCCCATTTGCTAAAACTTTGTGCTTATTAACTTGTCGATTGATTGATTGTTATGTTGTCTTGGCTGGCTTTGAGATTGCAAAATTCCTGCCTAAGGAACTGGAATGATAGGTACACACCACAGTGGCTGGTTTCAACTCTTGCTTTTTAAAATTAAAACATTTATACTTTGGTGGTTTTTTTTTTTTTTTTGGTTAACTTTCTAGTACTGTGACAAAATACCTGAGATAAACAAATTATAGGGGGGGAGATTTATTTTGGCTCACAATTTCAAGGGCTTCAGCCCGTGGCCTGTTGGCTCTATCACTTTGGGCCTATGGTGGCCCAATATATCACTGTGGGAGTGTGTATTTAGAGTAAGATTGTTGACTTCATGGTAGCCAGAAAGGAGAGAGAGAGAGAGAGAGAGAGAGAGAGCAAGAGAGAGAGAGAGACAGAGACAGAGACAGAGAGACAGAGAGAGAGAGAGAGCGAGAGAGAGAGAGAGACAGAGACAGAGACAGAGAGACAGAGACAGAGAGAGACAGAGTGAGAGAGAGAGGTTGAAATCATCTCTCTGGCTCTTCTTTCCTTGTTCTCCTTCCTGGCTGCCATGGAGTTAGCAGCCTTCCTCTACCATGTCCTTCGCCATAATGGCTCCCTCGGAACAAGCTGACCATGGACTGAAACCTCTGAGACTGTGAGTCAAAATAAACCTTTTCTCCTTTAAATTATGCATGTCAGATATTTTGTCACAGCAACAGAAAGCTGACCAATGCAATCACACAACTTCAATAATTGTCAACCAATCTTGTTTTTCTCTATCTAATCCCCACTCCATAATCCAGAGCAAATTGCAGACACTGTATCATTTTGTCCATAAATATTTCAGGGTGCGGTTTTAGTAATTCTTTAATACTACCGCATATCCAACCTATACTCAAAATTTCCAAATGTAAACATTATTGCAAATGTTATTCAAAATTTGGTGCTGGGATATGAGATTGGTGGTGCACACCTGTAATCTTACCATTCTGGGAGGCTGAGGCAGAAGGATCACAAATGTGAGCCCGGCCTGGGCAATTTAGAGATTTAGTGAGACGCTGCCTCAAAACAAAAATTAAACAATGAACTGGAGCTATAGCTCAGTGCAAAGGTCCTGAGTTTATTGCCCAGTACAGCAATAAATAAATAAGTAAATAGATAAATCAATACATTTATTTATTTTTGTTCTGGCAGAATTGGGAGATGATGTGAAAATGTCAGAAAAGTTGAGCCAAAGTGACTGTGACGTTTTCGAACTTACAATAGGAAACATATAGAAAGTTTCCTAAAGTTGGGAAACCAGATTTCCTAAAGTTCAGTAGAAAGAAAGATGTACAATTCTACCTAGAACTAAAATATCCAAAGTGATAGCACTAGTCCTGTGCAGCTATTTACAATTATTTACAATTCAATACAATTTAAAATCTAGTCCCTCCGTAGTCCATGTGGATAGTGGTTACTGTACTGGGCTGCGCAGATATGGGATATTTCTATTATCAGAGCAAGTCCCATATGATGCAGCTGATCTAAAGTCTAAGAAGCAATCATATGTGTAAAGGGTAGGAGATTCCTAACAATTAAAAAATATTTGTGTTCATACTTGTGACACATTTTGAAGAGTGGGATTCTGATCCCCTGATCATTCAAGAGAAGGGAAAGAACACAGATCTAGTCTTATTACCTATTTATTTAACTGCTTTAATTGAATAGTCCTCACTTAATTATGTGCTAACAAGTATTTTTTTTTAAACTCACTTCCTGTTTGCTAAAAAAGCCTTTTTGTTCTCAGTGGTGGAAAAACTGAAATTAGCCCCGTCTTATAAATATCAACCCTGACCAGTCACTTCCACTGTCCACTTTAAAATAGTTTTATTTTATTTTATTTATTTTATTTTTGGTGCAGGGGATGGAACTCAGGGTCTTGCGCTTGCCAAGCACTCTACCACTGAGCTAAATCCCCAACCCTAGAAGAGTTTTATTTTAGATCAACATATTATGATATTCAGCTATTTTTGTCCTCTATCACCATCTGGTTTGAGACCCCTGCTTCTAACTTGGGTGGTTGAAACACAGTCCTGCTCCTGGATAGCCCTTCCTTTTGTCCTCATAGCCCCTGATACCTGCTGCCAGAGTTCCCTCCTGGGACATGGAGGAAAGCGATCTCTCCTTTCTCTGCCAGGCCATGTGTCACTACCTGACCCATCCTGTGCCTTTGGATACTGTGTGCATGTTTGGTTCTGTATAGCTGGTGTCCCAGCATGGTGCTGTGATATCATGCTTGGAACAGGTGATGGCCAGGTGGTGTGTCTCTCTCTGTCCAAGGTCCTAGGGTGGATGTCCTCTCAAAGGCCAAGAGTCAAGTTTTCAGAGCCTCAGCTACTCCAACCTAGCCAGAGATCCCCCCTTTTTGTTTCTCAAGTAGCGTGGCTCTTCTGGGCCAATCCACTTTTGCCAAGGATGGCAGAGCCCTTCCTATGACATCTAGAGGATGGATGGTGATACCCTCCGGGTCCTGCTGTGCCATAACTCCTTACACAAGCCTCAGACTGGGCTCCTCAGGTAATTGCTACCTCTAGCAAAGGAGAGACACCATGCCAGGGTTTAGGTAAATGTTTTCAGCATTACTCTTGTACCTCACAGGAATTTCCCTTGGGTCTCCCAAATTTTGAGCGTTAGGTAGAGTTCTCATTTTGCATGGAATGGGCCAATGAGTGAAGTTGTAATTTATAAGAAATAATGCTCCCTCATGGATGACTCGTCATTCCTTTTTGTCCTCCTGTCCCCTTTTTTCTTGCTTTTTCTGGGAGGGTCTGAAATCCAGTGTGGCCTGCCTGGTGGTTCTGGTCCAAGGTCTCTCATGTAGTCACAGTGGGGATCTCAGTTGGGGTTATATCAGCCCCCAAGGCTCCACTGGGGCTGGAGGCTCCATGTCCAAGATGGCACTCTCACATGGCTGTTGGCTAAGGACTTCAGTTCCTTGCCTCATGGGTTGCTCCACAGGGCTACTCCCAACATGGCATCTGGTTCCCCAGAGCAAGTGATCTGAGAGAGTAATTAAAATGAAGCCAGAATGTCTTTTTGAAACAGTCTCCAAAGTGACATAGTATCACTTCCGTCATATTTGGTTGGTCTCTGATAGAATGTAGAAGGGAACTACACAAGAGCAAGAGTAGCAGGAGGTGTCAGTGAAGTCCAGTTAGATCTGTGTGCTGTGAAAATCCAGTTTTGGAACAGAGATGTTTACCTGAATGTTTTAAAATTTAGCCAAGCTTTTCCCACTGAGCATGAGCTTTTCCAGGGAAGACTCAGAAAAAATCCTAGATTTATTGCAATTACTTCTGATATTGTATTTATAAAATTATGTTTTACCCTTATTATCACACCAGTAACATATATTAATAGAATAAGAAAATAATACACAAAAGTAAAAGAGCAGAAAAATGTAATCTTGTAGTCTACCACTTTAAAAAATCATTTTTATGTTTCCTTGAATATTGGAATAATTTTTCAAATAGGTCTCTATCCATGAACTTTTATACACTTTTAAGAATAAAATCATTTTCAACATTTAAGTAAATAATTAAATCAGATAAAATAATATTTATAACATACATATGAGGCATAAACTACCACCAACAGGTTAAGCCATCAAATGGAAACAGTATTTTAGAATCCCTTCTTTATGCCTGCTAACCAGTATCCTGCTTTGTGGTTATCATTCCTTCCTGTGATTTTGTAGTGTGTCAACAAGGGCATGACATATGTACTCTTATACATTATCTATTTGTGCATAATTTTCCCTTACGTAAATGAAATCAAGTTGTATATTATCTCCTGGGAATTGTCCCCCATCCCAATTGTGTTTGTGAGATTCGTCCCTGTTGGTAGATTGCAATGAATTTCTTTTCTTTTTTTTTTTGAAGTTTCTTTTTATTTTTTAATTTATTTTATTTTAATGGTACATTTTAGATGTACATAGTGATAACATTCATCATAGGGGATTTGTACCTGTACATGATATATCTTGCTTCTTTTTTTTTCCATTCCCCTTCCCCCCTCTCCCCCTAGATTGCAATGAATTTCTTTTCACCCTGGTGAAATATTAAATTGTGTGTGTATCCTACATTGTCGGAATTCTTCCTGTGGAATCTGATAAACTTCTGAGTTCTTGCAGCTACAAACAGTGTTGCTGTGTTGCTGTGAACATTCTAGGTGATGTCATTCAGCACACACATGGAAGGATTTCTCTGGAGTAGTCATTCCCAAACTTGACTGCACATTGGAATCACATGGGGCTCTTTAAAAACTATTGAGGGAGGAACCTCAGAGACCTTGGAGTTTAATTGGTACAGGAGCTGCCTTGAGTATCTGGTTTTTTGGGGGTGTGCTGGGGATCAAATTCAGGGTCATACGCTTACTAGGTAAGTGCTCTACCACTGAGCTAAATCCCTGACTCTGAGATATCTGGTTTTAAAAAAAGCAAGTGATTCTAACACAAAGTTTGGGACACTGCCTTAGAGTATCCGCCTGAGGGTCGGGGGTATGGTGCCTCTGCTATTATTCACTATTACTCCAGTAGTAGTGAACCCCGTCAAATTGTTTCCTATAAGGAATGTATAAAAGTTCTAGTTGTTCCAGATCTTCACTAATATATGGCATTTTCTAGTGCTATATTTTTGGGAAACATCGATTCTACCCTCTGTGAGGGACTTATGAATTTTAATCTCACTTTGTTTTCAGTTTCCTCATGCTCATTCTTTATCACTCTTTTAAAGCTACTTTTATTTATCTCAGGCTGTTGCCATTCATCTGCATCTGCTTTCATCTAATGCTCTCATATTTCAAAAGGCCATGTCTTGTGCCCTCTGGTGGGTGCAAAATTTTCCTGACATCTTCCTATTGATCTGGCAATGAGTAATTGTCAGTGGTTCACCCTTCCTCTAGGCTCTAATCATGCATTTTTTTCCCCTTCTCTATTTTTGTGGACCTCATGCTGGGTTTTTTCTCTCAATTCACTCGTCAACAAAATCTGATCTGATATTTGTCAACAAGTAGAAGGCAAATCGCCCATGGTCCATGGTGGGAGTTTGGTCCCATTCCTTCTCAGTCTATGGCTGAAGTTAAGCTTGATAAACACAAATCCTGGTCCACTTCCTTGACATGCACAGGTCCTAGTACACTTCCTTGACAAAACCGGGTCCATTTGGATGATTAAAACAGGATCTCATGTGAGACACCATCTTCCTCTAATTTCCACCACTTAAGATCACTGGTTTTGGGAAAGGGTAAGATTTGACTGATTCAACAGCAGGTTTTTTTGCATTATTGGTGGGACTGAAGAAAATCAGATCACTGGTAGCCTTTTCTGAAAGATGGAGATAATAGTAGTGTTTGAATATTAACTGCACAGTATGGGTTTAGCATGATGTCTGGCAGATGGAAAAATTTAAAAAGTAGTAGCTGCCATCATTATTCTTCTATTTTTGTCTCCAAATATTTTAATTGCCATAAGTTTGCTCATTATTATTCTTTATTATTGATATATTAGCAAGTTGTATGTTTGTGTAGATATCATTGCTATATATTATTATTACCCTATTGTAATGTAAACTATAAAGAAAGGAGGGATTTTTACCTATTTTGTTTATTTTTTTATCCTTAGCAACTAGAACAGGACATGACGCAAGAAATATGTGTTGAATGAGGGATTTTTGGGGGAATTGGGAGAGACTCTAGGAGGACTTGCTACTCAATTCAGAATGTGCCATTCTGAGTCAGTGTGTGGCAGTGTTATTCATAATAGTGAACAATTTGAGTCAACCTGCATGTGAAACATCAGGGCTAAGTTCAGTAAATTACAGTACAACATATGCTGGAAGCTATGTCCCAGTTGCAAACCATATTGCGGGATGCTTTCTGACAGAGGAAAATGTTTACTCGTACTATTGGAATGAACAAAAAAGGGGAGTTATAAAACAGTATGTATAGCATGGTCCCAAATATGTGTGTGTGGTGTGTGTGTGTATGTGTGTGTGTGTGTGTAGAAATTGAAAGTCATATAGCACAGCATTCATTGTGGTTGCTTCTAGTGGTGTTATTAAAGACAATTTTAAATTTGTTTCTTTGAGCTTCTCTGAATTTTCTAGATATATTTATGGTAAGCATGTATTATTGAAGCATGAAAAAACAATATACATATATATATATATTAGCAGATATATACTAAGATAAATTAAGTGGCATAAATCCCAGGGAGGCAAAACAACAGTGCAAATCTGAAAGAGTAATATTAGGAAGATGAAGTTAAGAATAGTTGAGGGCTCAAAGGAAGTCTTAAAAGACAACGAAATGGGTCTTGGATCAGCCAGCTTTCTTAGCTGCAAGCAACAGAAACTAATTCCACTGATTTAAGCAGCAAAGGAATCTGGAGGATATAAAGTAGCTCAAAGAATTGCCAGGAGGGCTGGAGGGCTAATGACAATAGCTACCCAGCCAGGAATGAGGCCCCAAATCCTACTACAAAACTAACTCATCTGCCCCCCAGACACTGGATGTAACCACATCTCTGCAGTCCTAGGACCCTGGCCTCAGCACCACAATGATCACTGCTAGAGGGTTATTCTACTCAAAGTGTAGTTTTTACTCAGGAGCTTCAGCATCATCTGGAAACATGTTACACGTGCAAATTCTCACTCCCCAACCCAGACCTACTGAAGCAAATTCTCTGGGGGTGGGACTCAGCAATCTGCTTTTTGATGAGACTCCAAGGTAACTTTTATAGACATTAAGGATTGAAAGTTATTGCTCTGCAATCTGATGATTCTTTGCAATATTAGGTCTCAATTCAGAGACCAACAGGAATATATCTTGATTGGCCAATCCTATGTCACATGTTCACATCCTTACCGCAAGAGAGGCTGGGTAAGTGGCTATCAGCAATGTCCATTTTCCTTTGCTAAGACTGAGCACTATACACTGGGTGACTTACAAAGAATAAACTTTTATTTATCTCAGAGTTCTAAAGGCTAGTGAGTTCCAGATCAGGGAGTTGCATCTAGAAAATTTCTTTTTGCTGGGGAGTACTCTTCAGAATCCCAAGGTGGCACAAGGCGTCATATGCAAGATAGACCATCCTATCTCAGATACTCGTCCTCTTAGTCTGAAGCCCCTATCTCCACTCTTACGGTGCTATTTAACCTGAATTATCTCGGGAAGGTCCCAGCTCCAAATGCCACAGATTGTATTTTTCACTGTCTTAATATCTCACAATAGGACTTAAATTTTACCATGAGTTTGATAGAGACATTCAAACCATAGCAAGCAATGATCAGCTGCCATAGCAAGGGTCAGGTTCTGCTTGTACTAAGATTTTTAAGGATGAAGGATTCTCAAGACAGTGAATAGGCTTAAATGCTCTAGTAGTTATTTTCTAGAGTCAATGTTTTGCAAGAGAACAGATTTAATACAGGACACTTATGAGTTATAACATTCACACACAAGCCAAATGGAGGAAGAGTGCAGAATGTCTACCTATGCACTGGAGACCCAAGAGATCCAATCAAGGGCTTGGAGCCCACGGCACTGTCCCGTGTACATCTGTGCCTGTACTAAAAGGTTGAAGAAATTTATATTGGAATCAAGATATGATGCTCGCAGCAGAGATGAAGACCAGAGCTCCCCTGAAGTGAACAACAGCCATCCCCAACAACAGCAAGGGCCCGAGCTCCTCCTGCATTGAGAACAGCTGACTTCCCTTCTGGAGAACCAGCCACAACAGAGCTTCTCCCGGGAAACGGCTAGCCCCTGTCTCCTGCTCCTGTTCTCCTTTATGTTGGCAGCACTCCTCAGGTGGATCCTCTACGCCCAGAACCCACCAACTCAGTTCAGCTGGGTGTGCCTGCTCAAATTGACCACAAATAATAAGTCCACTACAAATGCTGATCTACAAAATGGAATTACTAGGTTCTACAACCTATTCCAAAATTTGGAGCAATTAAAGAAACAAGAAGGGACATGGTCATGTGTCAGAATATCATGACAATGGTAGCAGCCTAATTTGATACATTTTTTGCTTTTATCTTTGCCCAAACTAAGGACAAATCTTCCAACTGAACAATGCCCAAGAAATTATTTAAAAAATAAGTGATAGACAAAAAGTATTATAAGAAAAATTTTGTTCAAGTCAATTCAACTGCTATTTCTATTTCAAGTTTTTTTCTTTCTTTCTTTTTTTTTCGGAGCTGGAGATTGAATTCGGAGCCTTGTGCTTACGAGGCAAGCACTCTAACACTGAGTTAAATCCCCAGCCTCTCAACTGCTATTTCTAGACTGAATAAAAAATTAAAAACAAAAGGATGTGAGGGAAAAGAAAGAAGATTCTTCTTTATGCCATGGGTAATAATGAAAGGTATTATACATTAAATGCAAAGAGCTTAAACTATATAGGAAAAAATCGGTAAATTTGATTAGATTAAAGTTTAAACCTTTGTTGTATCAAGATGCACCATGAATGAAATGAAAATAGAAGCCAAGGTTGGGAGAAGATATTTGTGTTTCTTGTATAACTGAAAGACATTAGTGTCTAGGATTTTTTTAATTCTATAAATTAATAAGAAAGAGGCAATAACCCAAAGGAAAAAAATGTTCAAGAATGTTGTTTTATTTATCTGTAGCTGCATAGAAATTACATCAATATTTAGCAGCTCAAAAGATTTAGTTTTTTACAGTGGGTAAGGAACTTGGCAGTGTCCTTGCAGGTAGTTCTAGGGTCTCTTATGAGGTCGCATTCAGGATGTCAGCTGAGGCTGCAAGTCATTTGTACTGAATTCCTGATAGCTGTTTTCATGTGGACTAACTGATAGACTGTTTCATAAAGCAACCTGATAACATAAAGTTGAAGTTGTTCACACCCTCTGACTCAGCAATTCTATTATGTGTCATCTATCTTCTAGGAACTCTTGAATATATACACAAGGAATTGTACTTGAGGACACTCATTACACTGCTCTTTGTGGAAATAGTCTGATTATCTTTCAGTAGGGGAACTTTTAAAAATGGAAAACTATAAAACTCTTAAAATGAATGAATTCAACCTCTATGTATCCATATGTGTATACCTGGAAAGCAACATTGAGAAAGTCTTGAGAGGATATGCACATGTAATACTAATTATGAGAAATTTTCAAATGCAGAAATCAGTGATATATATTATTTATGGATATATTCAGGTTCACTAGAAGTAAAATATGGAAGGAGTGATTTTTTTTTTCTTTTGAAGATGGAGGGAAGTGGGAATTGGATTTCAGCTCTATTGAGATATTTTATTTCTTGGAAAAGACACAAATATAGCTAACTATTAACATCTGTTTCACCTGAATATTGGTAAATGGATGTGAGGATGATATTAACAATATTTAACAATCAATGCATCTTAGGTATTGACCAAACTGAATAGATACTGACTGTAAATAGAAGCCAAGTCCAACAGTACCAGTTCTTACATCATTAATTGCGATTGTGGGAGGTTCCAGGGCCCTTAAGTAGGGCTAGTGGAGATGTAAGCTGCCACCAGAACTGTTAGGTGGGTTTGTAGATGATTATTACTCAGACAGAAGACATATCTAGTGGATTTCCATGGGACCCAGTTCTTGGTTCTATTCTATTCAGCAGTGTTTTCTGTAACCTGTATGAAGATATAGCAGGATCATTGGTCAGATTTGCACATGACACAAAAACCAGAACGGTTGAGTAATTCTATACTTGGATTGAATCACAATGTAAAAATATCAACAAGTAGAAATGTGAGATTTAAACTAAGTAAAATTAAAGTATCCTATTTAATTTAAAATCAGTTGCTACTGTAGGATGGGGGACACTTGGCTTAGCAAGATCTCCTATGAAAATTCTAGGAGTCATATATTCTATGATCTGATGATGAGAGTATGAATTGATTTCTGGAGGGTAATTTGGTGATGTACAATTAAAAGTTCCATCAGAAGAAAATACTTTGACCCAGAAATTCCACCTCCAGGTTATTAAGAAATCATCAAATAAGTATATAAAGACAAATGTAGAGAATGGTTATCAGAACATTGTTTATAAAAGTGAAAACAAAATACAACATGCAAAAAAAAAAAAAAAACCCTGTAGCCCAAATGGCCAACCAGAAAGCAGTAATAACATACATAATATACATTGGAATAGTGTACTACCAACAGAAAAGATAATATAATAAACATAGAAAACAGTCTGAAAGATTTTACAATAATATGTTCACAGTAATTATCACTGGGGGGAGTGGTTTGTAATAGTTTCTTACTTATCTTTTATTTGTATTTTCTAATTTTCTACAAAGATTTTGTGTTGCTTATATGATGAAGAAACAATTGGTTTTTAAAAGCTGCTTTTAGTTGATAATACCTATAATATAACAGTGTAATGTTGATGCTAAAGTAGTGATCATTTATGAAATTAGGAGACTAGGATAAATAATAACCCCATGATACTCTTCATATGTTCCTAATGGTAACCATGTTTTAAAGGTCCAGAGAAGGAACAGCAAGATATAGATGGATCTGGAATCAGTGTTTTTATGGTTCAGGTCTAAAATGGCCCCCAAAGCCTAATGTGTTTGGAAGGTGATTGGATTATGGAGTGTTACAGCTGACTCGCTCTTAGGAGGTGGGGTCTGGTTGGAAGAGGTGGGTCACTGGAAGACAGACCTGGAGGATACATATCCCTTCCCAGTTCTTGCTTTCTCTCTCTACTTCCTGGCTGCCATGATGTGAGCAGCTTTCTTCTCCCAGACCTCTTCACCATACCTTCCTGCCTTCAAGCTGGCTAATAGAACTGACAATATGAGCCAGAAGAAACCTCTCCTCCTTTAAACTGTGGGTGTATTTTGGTCCCAGCAAGGAGGAAAGTGACTAAGACAGATGTCCTGCCAATTACTATTGAGAAATTGTGGCTATTTATTTCAAAAAAGAGGAAAGTAAAGGGAAATATATTGTGTTCAAATGTCTGAGTGGCTGTCAGAGAATGTTGACTAAGAAATGTTGCTCCAGAAAACAGTCCCACGATAAAGTGGTGAGAATTTCATGGAGGAAGGCATCAGTTTGAACTAGGAACTATCCCTAGAACAACTAAGCATTGTTACTCGTATCATTGTGAGTTAAATCAGATAGTTTTTTTTGTAGAAACAACAGACTCCATTTAACATATGTAGGAAAAACAAAGGAGGATTTGGGACAGCTGATAGAGAAAAGCTTGGGCATCAGTCTTGGAAAAGGTAGAAGCAGGAGATGTCTAAGATTCTAAATAGAAGGGACAACTCAGTTGGATGCTGCTGTTGGAATAAATCAGCCATCTCTCTCGTTTAGAGGTCTTGGCATCACTGTACCCCAAATCCAAGTTCACACGCTGAGCATCTGATGGGTCTGGCTTGGCCAAGGGCAGGCAGGACAACACCACTGACAGTCCCTTGAGATCACATGCAGTGGAAGTGGGTGGGAATGCTTCCATACGAAGAGAGAATGAATGATTCTGGGGACAGAACCAGCAAATGTTTACACATCACTACATCATTTTACTGGGCATTTATTGCTGAAGGACTTTAAGCACAGGGTGAATGGCCAATTCCTAGTAACTATTGGTTCAGCCACTTCAGACAGATCCCTAGACTGGATTGGTAGGAGGGAGCCTGTGGGCTACACAAATTCTGTGGTTTGTTAGTAACCCAATCAACCAATATTCTATCTCTGAGTCATACTCAGAGTGTTTAGCTGAAGCCTGTGGCAATGTTCATTCAAGATTATTAAGGATGTGCTTCTTAAGGTTCTCCAGTGTCTTCTTTACCATCTGAGGTGGTTCCACTACCCGTGAATTCAACAAACCTTTCCTGCACTCTACTCTTTCTCAGGGGTTAGTGAGGCCTATCAGGATTCTGTGTTTATGAAATCCAAAGACCATAACCATGCAAATGAGTCATTCTGTTTCTTCGTGTCCCCAAATTTTGCTTCTAAGTACTGTATTCATAGATGTCTCCTCATCATTATATTTTGGATTTACGTGACGTTTATGTTGGCCCTCAAAACTTTAAAAAATATTGCCTCAGGGCTTCCTCCCTCTTCTCAGGTTTATTAACCTGGGGAATGATTTGGGTGGGAGATAGTGAGCAAATGACCATGGAATGAAGTGATTCCACGTTTTCTTTACAAAGTTGAGGTTTTCCTTCCTCTAATCATAGCACAATTTAGTAAGAACAAAGCTTGGATGGAAGAGAAGAGGCTGAGAATGGGGAACCAACAGGGAAAAGAAATCAATATTAAATTCCCACTATATGCCAGGCATTAAACTGGGCACTTCAATAGTTAAGATTACAAGTTAATAAGCACAGAAAGTCATTGAAGCTGACTAAAGCAGGAAAATAACCCTAATTTTAAGACTATTGGGTAGTTCATAGATTTATCAAAAAGCTCAGATAACCAGATGAAACAAATAAGCAAGAACAAAATGGCATTTTTCAGTCAAAGAGAAGTGAAAATCATGCCTCAGAACTGATTTCATCATTAAATCCAGAGACTACAGAGTAGATAGCCAACCCCTGTGGCCTGGACACAATCATTCTGGATCCTGAAACTGCCCATCACTATGAACCCCTAACCTCCCATCCTGTTCCTCTTTCCTTGCTTCAGTTCTTCTCCTCATGCTCATTCAAAGCCTAGGAATATGTACATCCGGTAAACTTAGGCTACATCACCCAGCCATGCCTCAGCTGCCAGGGGAGGGAGAGGAGTACCCTGGATTTTCTACTTCTCTAGAGAAGAACTTCATCTGTCTTGTTTAGACAACTTGAAACCATTCACTTTCCATATCAGAACTTGACACATTTTTCTAATCCAATTCACTCAGAAATTCCAGGAGTAGTATTTTCCTGGGATTTGAGAGATGTGTATACTGAGTTTCAGTGGGTTGAAGTACAGTAGCTGGATTGAGACTGTATAATGGCTAGGTGACTGAACTGTGTCTAGGACCCTGGAATTGTTCCTTATCATTTCATCATGTCCGTTCTGTGCCAGGCACCCTGATTATCCCCAGACACAATGATGTACAGGTTAGGGGTTATTATATCTATTTCTCAAATGAAGAAATAGAAATTTACTCAAGGTTTTCAACTCATAAGTGATAGGAAGTAGGTGGCAGGACACCAACACCCCTATTCCCTATTCTGTACTGACTCTTGGAGAAAGAGAGATCTCAGGCGAATTCTCTTTCTCACGTTTTCAGTCTTTGTGAGGCAGGGTTTGGGAGACAGGCCAAGTGACCCCCAAGGCACCTATCTCTAGCAAGAGGACTCTAATTACTCTGTCACCCAAGGTTGGAAGCTGGTAGCATTTCCAACTTCTAGCTTCTCTTCCATGTATCACGAATTGCCAAGTTTTGTTTTCACATGCAAGATGTGTCTTGAATGTTTCCTTTTCTTTCATTCTTACAGCCAGTCTCTGGTTCAGGTCTTATTACTTTATGCCTGAAATCTGCAGTGCCTTCTCAATTTGTCTCCCTGTCTCCAATCTCCACCTTGAGCCTGACCATGTAAAATGCTTCTGTCTTATCACAAGACCATTGTTATAGTTTGTGCCTGAATGTCCCTCTAAAGCCTCATGTGGTCATAGGTGGGGCTTTTTCAGAGGTGGCTGAATCTAGAGTGCTGTGATTAAGAGTGTGTGATCATTAAATCAGCCCACTGATTGGTTTGCACTGCTCTAATCCTGGCAGCCTGGATAAAATATAAGGCACTGAAAGAAGCTGCTTAGGCCCTTTGCTTACCTTGCTGCCTTCTGCCTGTCTGCCATGCCACCCTGCCTTGGAGCCAGCTGATTATGAACTGAAACCTCTATAAACTGAGCTAAATAAACCTTTCCCCTTTCCACTTTGGGTGTTCGGTATTTTGTCTCAGCAACAAGAGAAAAGTAACTTAGACAACCCTGTAACCTAATGAGACATGGTGGGGTGGGGAGAAAGCGATGGCTGGGGGCTTGCTTTGGGATTTGGTTGTGCGTGGATTTATTACTGGAGCCACCATTTTGCAACCACCTAAGAATAAAGCTGATAAAAAGTGTTTGCAGAGTTGGGACATGGAAAGAGCATGAGTTTGTGAGAAATTGGTTATGTTGTGCCTGCAGCCTGCCTCCCCGCGCACTCCCAGCTAGGTGAGAAAATGATGTCCTTATTGCTTAAGCCGGTTTTAATTGGGTTTTTGCTATTTGCCGTGGAAGCAGTCCATGATAGTCTTTTAGCTGAAACACAAATCTAATCCTTTCCCTCCTCTGTGGTTTCGCATTGTCATTGGAATCAAGATCACTGTCCTTAATATGGTGTCTAAGCCCCTGATGCCTATTCTTCCCGAGCCAGCCTTCTTTCTCAGTCTCTGCCTTCTAGCCTTGCCCCTGGTACTTTAGACCATCATCAGGCGCTCTTCCTTCATTCAGTCCAGACACACCTCGGACCTCTATGTATTTCTTTTGTAGCTTGTTCTTTTCCTCCTTCTCCATCTACTGTACTTCTATTCATCTTTCAAGTTCAGTTCAAGTGATAATTTTTCTGTGAATTCTTCCCTGATCCCTCTAGGCAGAATTAAAGAATCCCTTAAGTGTCTCTGAGCACTTTGTGTCTGCGTTCTGGAGCTTTCTTCACTCACGTATAATCATCGGCACTCATACTTCTGCCTGTGGTGAAACATCAGCTCCTTAAAGACAGCGATTATGTTCCATCCACCTTTATAGTTCCAGTGTTTTGTACAGGATCCAGTGATTCTGTTAGCACCAATTAGAAATTTATTGATTATAGCTGTGTTTATTCATATTATACACCGCACATGGCTATTGGTATTTATTCTTATTAAGATAAAGCAATATGATTGTTAATATCTTTAGGATTTTGTAGTTCATGAACTGTTTAATATTTACTTTCTCAATTAATACAATATTCCTTTACCACCAATATTATCCCCACTTCACAGATGAAGACATTATGTATATTTGTTGTCTGCCTGCAGTTTGCATAGCAATAGGCAAGACACCAGCTGTGGAGGGACGTTGCAAAGAAGTAAAAACTACAGTCTCTCTTTTCAGAGTTTACAATGTACTTGGGGAGATAAGAAACAATGCAGACAAACCAAGCACACAAAACAAGAGCAATACAACAGTGAAGAGATGTTGAAGACAGCCATTTATTATATAATAAAAGAGGGATATAAAAATAAGTACCACAAAAATTAAAGCAGGAGATAATACTGTGGACTCTCAGTGGAGGTCCATGGAAGACCTTCCAAAAAGGAATTGAACTTGGCTTTTAAGAGTCAATAGAGGGGCTGGGGATTTAGCTTGAATGGTAGAGCGCTTGCCTAGCAAGTGCAAGGCCCTGGGTTCGATCCCCAGCACTGCCCCTCACCAAAAAAAAGAGTCAATAGGAGAAAAGTATTCCACAGGAAAAGTGAAGGGTAAGCAGAGTGAAGGTGCTTTACTTACTTCACAAGGGAAAAGACATAATAGTTAATGCCCCAGGAAAAGGAGTGGATGTTTGTTGGATAGATGGATGACTTGGTAGGAGAATAGTTGGGATCATGGATGAATGGATGGATGGGGAGGTAGATGGATGACTGGTTGGATGGATGAGTGGATAGGTGGATAAATAGAAAGACAGGTGCATAGTAGATGAATAGGTGGGTGGGTGGAGTTACAGATGTATAGATCCATGAGTTGCAGAGGCCAGGGCTCATTTTACTAAGATCATTTCCACGCAACAAGCAGCATGATAATGAAGTATATTCTCTTCATGGAACATCTTGGTTTAACTCGTTCAAATGAAAGGCAGGCCTGTGGGAAACAGAAATCATTTGTTGAATTAAAACATCTGAATGTGGTCAGAGCTACAAAGGACGGGCTTGAGCTTAGGATGTAAGCAGGCCAGTGTGGCCTTTTAACATTACATGTGGGTACATTTTCTCGCAAACATATGTGGAGAGACACACAAAACTTTGTTTGGGGTTTTTCTTTTTCCTTTTTCCCGTGTGATGCCAAACTTTTGTTTTGACTGGATTGTCACTTTCCAACTTCCTATGTGTGGGAGCCCAAAGCCTCACGAGCTGGCGTAAACGAGAGATTTTGACTCATAATAACGGTGGCGGCAAGTGTTTATGTAACTTGAGTAAAGGATACAGTTCAGCTGGTTAGGGAAAAGGACAGAGTTGATGGGAAAGTGAACTTTACCTCTTAGCTCTGTCCTTATTCCCGACAAAATTGTGTCCGAGGTTGACGGCCTTATGTGATCAACATGGGGTGGGAATTAGCTCTTCTTTAAATCCTACAACTGAGGACTGGGGATTTAGCTCAGTGGTTAGAGTGCTTGCCTAGGAAGCGCAAGGCCCTGAGTTCTATCCCCAGCACCAAAAAAAAAAAAAAAAAAAAAAATCCTACAACTGAGGAAGCCACATCATTAAACTGGTATCTTCCAGTTCCATCTATTCCGCAATATAACCCATCCTCTGCGCTCCTGGTACTGAGTTGCTGGGAGTGCTGCAGAACCCACAGGTATGCACTGGAGCACAGAGGCTTTCCTCCAGTGGGGGCTTTCCAGCCTCGGGGTTTTCCAAACTGGCCTCGCTTTTGTCCAACTCTCAATGAGGTTAGACTCACCCTGAAATGGGCCATTTGCCCCCCAAATTTTTGTTGTTTTCCAGCCTAAGATGGCTTGCGTAACCTTCTGATTGATGTCTTGTGATTTTTCTTTGAAAGTTTTTCTGGAAAACATCGTTCACCTACACAAGGCACCACTGACCTCTTCCTTTCTTTTTACTGCCTCCATTGTAGAAGGCAGAACTCCAAATCCAGAATTCCCCAGTCTCCCTTGTGCTAGAAGATGCAACCACTTGACCCCACTGGGGCCAGTTTAAAAAAAAAATAAAAAGAGGGCTTCTGGGAAAATTCTGTTCCTTATATAGGAGACAAATTGAGATGTTACCTTTACCTCCCTTTTCCCAACTTGAATGCAGAAGTGGTGTGTACAGCTACTGTGGCCATCCTGGGAAATGATGCTGCGGGTGTGTGGAAGAAAAGCCCACACACCAAGTGGAGGAGTAGAAAAGTAGAAAGAGCCATGATGGTACAGTTGAGCTGATAGATAAACACTGAGGCCACTTCTAAAATTGTCCATATCACTTAAGCCTTGGTTGTTGGGTGCTGTGATACTAGCTAATGCACACATTCCTAACAGGATGGCCTGCAGTGTCTTGCTGAGTGATGCTGGTGTGGGGCAGGAAGATGGGAATATTGATCTTAGAGATTCATCTTGGGTAGAACCAAGAGTATGGGAAGCCAGACAAGGGAAAATGGATAGATAAAAGCCATTTTCTGCTTGAGTTTTCCTAATTTCTCCTACCCCAAATACCTTTCAGCTTGAGTTCATGTGTGGGGGTGGTCCTGAGGCTCAAACACAGGGCCTCCCTCACCCACTTTAGGCAAATGTTCTACCACTGAGTTACATGCCTGGCTTTGGCTTGCATTTTAATGCATTAAATCGCTTTATAGGAAATCCTAGACGGTGTTGTAGCAAAACCCACAAGTATCTTTATCACAGAACACAGAACATTATCTACCTCTAGGATCAAGCCATAAAAGCACGGATTTTTGACTGTCCTATTCAGTGTTTTAACCCCAAAGACCAGAACAGTGCCTAGTACAAAGCAGGAGATCATCTCTTACGTTGTGTGCATTATTGAGACTTTGTCTCAAGAAACTATTGTTAGCCTGAAAAGCAGAAAGAAGGTTTGGCAAAGTAAAAACCCACGAGATTTATGATCTGATCCTATTTGCTATGATTGTGGATTGTGGACATCATTCTGCTTGCTCTAGGCCCAAACTTCTTCTTCTTCTTTTTTTTTTTTTTTTTAACAGCCCTTGGGGATTAAATCCAGGACCTTTGCACTGACCTACATCCCCAGTCCCATTTTCCTACTTTTAAATTTTTAAATAGGGTCTTGGCTAAGTTTCGAAGTGGCCCGGGCTGGGCTTAAATTTACAGTCCTCCTGCCTCAGCCTTCCAGAGTGCTGGAGTTATAGGCATGTGCCACCACATCTGACCTAAATTCTTACGTGCCACCATATCAATATATATCTTAAAAAAGTTGAAAAAGCACTTGTTTTGGAGAATGGACTTGGAAAAGTGACTACTCCCTTGTGAACTTCCAGTTATATTTTCAAGAAGAGGAAATTCTGTTGCACCTTGAGATTAGCCCAGGAAAGGGAGAATCTAATTTAGGGGTATTTTGAGGAAGAGTCCAGAATAGTCCATGTGACATCTTCTATGTTATTTTAGTATAATGTACTTAGTCTTAAATAGTCTGGTCCAAAATTACTCCCTGGCCTTGCCTCAGGCCCTCTCCCTGCGCTTCACTCACAGGCCTGAAATTGCCCTCCCACTGCTCAGCTGACCAACTCTGGTCAGCCCTCAAGACCTAGCTTGGCCCTTTCCATTTCCCGCAGGTGGACATAGTTGCTCTGATCCCAGGGATTAAATGAACTCTCATTCCCACTTCTCCATAGTGGCTTGTCGGGCTGCCTCACATACTGGGCTTATGTACTTCTTATCTTTTTGTGTATACGCAGGGTTTGTAGAGTGAGTATTGATGGTTGCAGCTAATGTCAGAGGACAGCTCATTCCCATTGGATATATTCAAGGTCTTTTACAAGCTTTGACTCATTTACCCTTTCCAATAACCTTGAGGAAGGTGCTAATGATAACCTTACAGATGATGATTTAACACATTCTGCAGATGTTTACTGAGCTTCTATTATGTGCTTGGCACTATCCCAGAGACAAAGAATATAACATGGAACATGACCAGGGGAGGGGAGGGCTGTTCCTCATGGAGATGACTCCCTAGTCCCAAGAGGTGACAATACCACAGACTGATAAATTGTAAAGAAAAGAGGTTTATTGGGCTCGTATTCCTGGTGTCTGGAAAGCCGAAACAGCATGGTGCCAGTGTCTGGTTAGGGCCCTGTGTTTGTCAGCTTTTGGTTACTGTGACAAAATACCTGAGATAATCGACTTAAAGGAAAAGGTTTATTTTGGCTCACAGTCTCAGAGGTTTCAGTCCTATTGCTTTTGGCTTGTGGTGGCACAGTACATCATGGCAAGAGTCAGTGGTGGAGGAAACTGCTCACCTCATGGTGGCCAGAAATGAAAAGAAAGGGAAGAGGGCCTGGGCTACCATAATTCCCTTCAAGACACACCCCCGGTGACCTAATTTCCTTTTGCTAGGCCCCATCTCTTAAAGGTTCCACCACCTCCCAGTAGCTTTATGGACTGGAGACTAGTCTTCAACACAGGAGCACTTGGGGGACACTCCAGACCCAAACTACAGCAGGTCCCCTGGCTTGTCAAACATGGTGGAGAAGCAGGTATGTGCAAAAGAAGCAAGGGAGAGAGAGCCACGGAAACCAACTTCCCTTTATAACAATCTGTTCTCGTGTTAACCAGCTCAGCCCCATAAGGCTGTGGCTGGAGCTCAGTGGTAGAGCTGTTACCTAGCATTTACAAGCTCAGCACCAAAAAATAATGTAAATTATTAACTAACTAAATAAATAAAATTTTAAAACTACGCTCAAGTGAGACCTCACTTTTGAGAAAAACATTATTCCCTCTTAAAGACCCACCCCCATCTTTTTTTTTTAATTTTTGGCTTTTTGAGGCAGGGTCTCACTATGTAGGTTAGGCTGGCCTTGAATTTATTATGTAGTCCAGACTGACCTTGAATTTGCAGTGATCCTCCTGCCTCAGCCTCCTGAGTGCTAGGATTATAGGCATGCTCCACTATGCCTGGCCCACTCCCATGTTCTAAGGGCTCCCTCACCTCAGTACCATTATACTGGGAACCAAGCTTCCAGCACATGAAACTTTGGGGGAAAAAACCATCTTTGAACCATACCAGGTAGTAAAGTCACCAAACAGGTAAACCGATTGGTGGGCTGAGGTTTATAGGAATTGAATAAGCCTAATGTGTAAGAAAGGAGCATTCCTGGGCTGAGGAGTGAGAAGGGAATGGATTCTCCCAGAGTGCTGCTATTAAAGCCCCCAGATGAGGCAGGCCGGAGATAAAAGCCTAGTGCCAGGAGACTTCACACAGCCCGCTGGGCAGAGATCAATCTTCACCATGAAAGGAAGGAGCAGAGAGGGGAGAGCAAAGACGAGACAGCAACAGGGGTCTGAGGGGCACAAGTCAAGCCGCAGGGGAGGGGAGAGTGGCTGCTGAAAAGCCTCACAGCATTGTCAGAGTAGAAAGGGAGCCCATGTGAATGAAAGGGGTTCTTACAAGGGCCTGGAAAGAGCTGGCAAGGACTGCACAGGCTGAGGCTTAAGAAGGCTTTGTTCTTGGTCAGATAAATAAAGTCATTGTGGTCCACAGGAAACAAGGAACACTCCGGGGTGTATGTGTGTGAGATTGAGGGTGAAGGGGGCTTTTTTTTTTTTCTTCACCACGAATGCTGAAGGGTGGTCAGTGTGTCTATTTGATACCTTGTGCCTGCCTGAGCGGAGAGGCTGGAACTGTCCCGGTAGGAACCCTCAAGCTGGAGCCAGCCCTGGGAATAGAGAGCCTGGGAAGTCTGAGTATGTGAGCCAGTGTAACCCACCAGTCAGCAGCTGGGCATGGAGCCCCATTTCTGGGGTCCCCAGAGTCCACCAGGTGCCGGCGTGGCTGTCATGGGGGAAGCAGGACCAACTGCAACCCAGGAGTCTGCCCCAAGGGCCTCTGGGTAAGAGAACCTGGGATCTCTGGACCCGGTTGCCCCAAAGGAGCCGCTTGTGACCCTAGAGGCCATGTGGATCCCAAGGCCTGGTTCAAGAAACCCTGGAGAGTGACCAGGAACCCTTTAGGAAGGTTCCAAAGAATACCAGATTGGGATTTTTTGCTATTACAGAGGCAGTACGGTGAAGTGCTCCTGAGCACTGCCCCAGGGCAAATCCAGGCTCATTCCCTTTCCAGTGTGGCTTTGGGCACATTTTAACCTCTGTTTCTGCGTCTACAGAATGGACACGATAGTACCTACCTCATAGGGTTGTAGCAGGACTGAGAAGCTTAGAAATGTGTGGTGCACTCAATAAACATAAATATAGTAGTGGTTACTATTATTATTATTGGTCCTGCAGATTGTTTGGCAAGAGCACACAGAGTTTGTGATATACCATTTCCTCACATCCCGTCATTTCAAAGGGCAACTTGAAATTTTCAGTACAGGATGAAATCTAAGGTCAAATTTTAAAATGAGGTCCCAGACCTCTTATACACCACTCCCTTCCTTCTTTGTCCTGGGGTGGAGGTAAGAAAGTCCCTACTGTGTGGAGTGGCCTTGAGTTGATACCAGTCAGGAGTAATGGGTGGAAACATACAAGCCAATCTGATCTGAGCACCCCTCTCTGGAATTCTAACTGTTGAGTGGTCCAGACATCTGCTGACCTTCCCCTCCCTCCCCAAATCTGTACCGGGAGATGCTAGAATTTTCGCTGAGCCTCCAGCTCCAGGACACACTGCCACCTCGAATCTGCTCAGCCAGGGCAGATTTTAATCTGCCCTTTCTCTGCTCACTGTTCAGTTTGTCCATCAGGTCCTCCAGGGAGGCAGGGCGGGAAGGCAATTTATACAACACTTAAAAACAGAGTCTTGGCAGCTTTTGTGAAATGCCAGGGACTTGGGGAAGGGCATGGATGCTAAAGAGGAAAAAACAAGAGGAAACATTCTGGGAATTCCCAGTTTGTTCTTGGCACCGGATAGGAATTCTAATTCTCTAGGAAGTTTTTCTTTGGAAATGACCCCCATCCTCATCCTCTTCACCCCATCCTATTCCTTCTTCTTAATGCCTCCTGAACTTGGTGAATGCCACAGATAATTAGAGCCTGAAACTAGTCTTGATGTGTCCCAGCAGTTCCTTGGAGCCAGCTCAGGGGAAGTAACATTTACAGAGCAGGTGAGCTCAGGATGTGTCCGGATCCTCTCTATTCCTTGGCCTTGCCTTCGGCTACCTGACGATGTCAAGGGACACTAGGGGCATCTGAAAGAATGCTATAGCTTTAGTTTTGTAGGCTCATTCATTCATTCATTTTTTTACCCTAAAATAATCACATGCAAAATGTGTGTGTTTGTGTGTGTGTGTTTGTGTATACAAATGCTTAGGGGGAAAGTGTCTACAGCTTTCATTAGCTACACTAAAGTGTCCCTGACACCCTAAAGTAAAAAATATACCTGCATTCAGAGGTAAAGAGATTAAATTAGCCATTTTGAGGTCATTCTATGCTAGGATCTATGCTAAATTTTTGTTTTTATTTTGGTTTTGAGGACCTATAACTTTTTAAGTGAAAATATAAAAAAGTAACACTGTAGGAGATTTGAGAAAGTAATGAGAATAATAAAGAGTTAATTTGCAACCTAACCACACCAAGAGCTCTGTAGCCATTGTAGATCTGTCATCTTCAAATTGTTTTTCCACAAAACTGGACAGTTAACATTTCTACAACTAACTACCTTACAAGGCTCTTATTATCAAGTCAGAAAGGATCGTGAGGTGCAGGGGCCAAGCAACTTGCACCCGGCGACCCAGCCTTAGCTTCAAGAGTAGCATAGTGAGTGTGAAGTGCACTTAGTTGCAGGGAGGTGAGGCATGTCTAGGTCTGAGGGACTCAAGCAAGCAGGAGGGAGTCTCTAAGGCAGCTCTCAGGAAAGGTAGTAATTCAGGAGGCTGGAGAGTGGAGGGTTGAGTTGATGGGAAGGGAAGAGAACACTACGGAACTGTGCTGAAGTATAGAAGGGACAATGGGGCAGGGACAGGCAGGGCGTCTTGTTACAGTTTGAGCCCAGCCTGGAACTCAGGCTCTGTTCTCCCAGCATGGGACAGCTCTAGTGTTATGGAGGCTCTTTTGCAACCACCATTCCTAGTCATAGGCTTATTGTGGTGGACTTATTGTGCTCACCGCGAACCAGAACGCCCAGCTGGACTGAGTTGATGCATTTCTGGGTGTAGAGGATCCACCTGAGGACTGTTGCCGACACAACATAAAACAGAGTGGGAGCAGAGGTTAGTCGGCAGGCTGTTTTCTAGGAGAAGCTCTGCTGCAGTTGGTTCCCCTGAAGGAAACTCGGCTATTCTCGTCAAGGAAGGAGCTTGGGGACTTTTTGTCGTTGAGGGTGGCTGCTGTTGCTTCAGGGGAGCTCTGGTCTTCATTTCTGCTGTGAGCATCGTATCCTGGTTCCAGTAAAGATTTATTCAACAAAAAATAACACACACGGAAACAAACAAACAAACAAAAATAAATAAAAAGATTTCTCGAGCCATCACCTGCAGACACGGACATACACGGGACAGTGCTGTGGGCTCCCAGCCTTGACTGGATCTTTCAGGTCTCCAGCGCCTAGATAGACGTTCGGCACGCTACCTGTATTTGGCTTGTGGGTGAATATTGTGACTTATGAATGTCCTGTATTAAATCTGCTCTCTTACAACCATTGACTCTAGAAAAGCTAAGACACTTATTATTTCTACTTTGTGATACATCAGCTTTAGATGGTGTGAAGGTGACTCCTCCCTTAAGTGAGGAGGAATTGAACTTGTACTTTCTTGCTTTATTTCTTAAATTTTGATTGTTTTTAGTCCAATTTAAGCTTTTACAACTCTTTCTTCTTTTCCTCCCCCTCCCCCTTTCTACTGACAGGGTCTCACTGGGTAACCCAGGCTGGTCTAGAACTCTGCAACCTTCCTGCCTCAGCTTCCCAAGTACTGGGATTACGGGTGTGTGCCACCATGCCCAACTCAAAATGGGATTTTGGGGGGTGGTTACTGGGGATTGAATCTTGGGCCTCAGGCATGCTAGGCAAGCACTCTATCACTGAGCTACATTCCCAGCCATATGTATTTATTCTGAAGCAGGATCTTACTAAATTGCCTCCATGGGCTTGAATTTTTGATCTTCCTGCCTCAGCCTCCCCCATAGCTGAGATTACATACATGTACCACCATGCTGGCTACAATGTCAAATAATATAGTTACCTTCTATTGCTTGGGTTATCTCTTAGTAATTAAAAAAAACTTTTTTTAAGACAGGGTTTCACTATGTAGTCCAGGCTGGCCTTAAACTCGCTACGTAGCCCAGGTTGGCCTCAAATTGGCAGCCATCCTACTGGGATAACGGGAGTGTGCCACCGTGCCTGGCTTCTCTTTGTAGAGCAAATATTTCTAGCCATTCTTCAAGAATGCCTTACTTATTTTTGATCTTTTGTACATTTTTATATGAGTAAGAATTATCTTGTTAAGTTCTTCAATAGAAAGAAAGTAGAAATGAAAAGAGACAGATAGGCAGACAGAGACAGAGATGGAGTGAGAGACAAAGAGGGACGGGGAGAGGGAGAGGGAAAAAGAAGAAAGAACAAATGTCTTTAGAGGTTTTCTATTTGGACTGCACTAAATCTATAAATCAATTTGGGAGGAATTGACACCTACATTCTTTGAATATCCTAGTCAATGAACATGCACATCCTAGGTCTTTTGTTAAATGGCTCTCAATGATAGTTTTATAATTTTCTCTTAGAAGATTTATACATGTTTTGATTGGGAACTTGATTTCAAAGTGGTACTTTGGTTCATGAACTTAATTCTTTCTGCAATTCTGGTTGCAAACCAGATTAGATGAGAACTGAATCAAATTCAGTGGTTAGCTTCAATGTTGACCTTATGGGGAAATTTGATTTGGTTCTTGTCCAATTCGGTTTGCAACCAGAACTGTGGAAAGATTTAAACTGGTGAACCGAGGTATCACTCTGTTTTACTCAATAATAAACAGCATAGTTAAAAAATAATTTTCAAGCTTTTTTATGCTGCTTTATACAAGCACAATTGCTTTTTATATTTTGATTTCTAAAACTTTTTATGAATGAACTTTTTACTTACTTTAATTTTAAATTTTTAAAAGAATTACAAACATAGTTTCTGTGTATTCCTCACCCAGTTTTCCTTAATATTAACGTCTTATGTAACCATGGTACATTTGTAAAAACTAAGAAATCAACATTGGCATATTATTAACATGTAGACTGTAATCTAGACTTTATTTGGATTTCCCCAGTTTTTCCACTAATTTTTTTTTTTCTTTCTGTTTTGGGAGTAAACCCAAGATTCCTCATTGTGTTTAGTGTCTTTTGATTTTTGAAAATAGCTATCTTGCTAAACCTTATTAATTCTAATATCTTATATATTTATTCCTTGGAAATTTCTGAGTATTCGATCAGCAAGTAATGATTTTTTTTTCTTGATGCTGGGGATCAAACTTGGGGCCTTGTGCTTGCTAGGCAAGTGCTCTACCACTGAGCTAAATCCCCTACTCTTGCATTTTTTTATTTTTATTTTTTCTTGCTGTATTAGGTAGGACTTCTGGTACCTTGATGAACAGAAATAATATTGCTTGGCATCCAATATTTCACCATTATATCTGCTATTTTAAAGACTTTTTGCAGAGGCTCTTTATTAGGTCATGGAAGTTACCTTTTATTTTCAGTTTAAGAGAAAGTCTTTTTAAAAATCATAAATAATTGTTGAATTTTTATCAAATGCCTTTTCTGCATTTGTTGAAATAATATGAATTTTTCCTTTAATCTTGTTATGTAATGTATCAACACTAATTGACTTTCTAATGTTAAATCAAACTTATAAGCCTGGAATAAATCCAAACTTATCTCAGGATATATTATCCATCTTATATATTGCTTGATTCAATTTGCTGATATGATTTTTAGAGTTTTTATGCCACTGTGTCCATGCATGAGGCTGACCTATACTTTTTGTTTATATTGGCCTCAAAATGAGCTGGGGCATGTATTATTTTTTTCACTCTTTTTTATATTGGTTACATAGGTCAGTGTTTCATTTTGGCAGATTCACACATGCACATAACATACTTCAATCATTTCTACCTTCTCATCACTCCCCTTGCTGCATCCTTTCCTGTTTCACAATTTGGGGAGTTTTAATGAGTACATTTTGCTTGTATCTATCCCCCCTTGCACACCCTTACACCCCTCCACTTTATTCCTTTCCTCTTATCTAATAATAGTCTTCCTTCTACTTTCATACTATCTTTTTTTTTT